>JAJEOU010000250.1:0-21065 GCA_021534815.1 Acrocephalus arundinaceus | reverse complement strand
GGGATTTTGGGGGAAAATTGGGGGATTTTTTTGGATTTTTTTTTATTTTTTCCTATTTTTCTGAGATTCTTGGGGATTTTTCAGGATTTTTCTGGGAATTTTGGGGGATTTTGGGGGAAATTTGGGGGATTTTTTTTGGAATTTTTTTTAATTTTCTGAGATTTTTGGGGATTTTT
The DNA here is from genome assembly GCA_021534815.1 of Acrocephalus arundinaceus. Taxonomy (NCBI): domain Eukaryota; kingdom Metazoa; phylum Chordata; class Aves; order Passeriformes; family Sylviidae; genus Acrocephalus; species Acrocephalus arundinaceus. The sequence continues at coordinate 20,889 of JAJEOU010000250.1, read as the reverse complement.
CTGGGTTTTTCAGGATTTTTCAGGGAATTTTGGGGGATTTTGAGGGACTTTTCAGGATTTTGGGGGAGTTTTTTGGGGATTTTTAGGGATTTGGGGGGGATTTGAGGGATTTTTTGGATTTTATTTTTTTGGATTTTTTTTTCTGAGATTTTTTAGGATTTTTCAGGATTTTTCTGGGAATTTTGGGAATTTTGGGGGATTTGGGGGGATTTTGGGGGAAATTTGGGGGGGGTTTAATTTTTTGGGATTTTTAAAAATTTTTCTGGGATTTGGGGGATGTTTCAGGATTTTTCAGGATTTTTCTGGGAATTTTGGGAATTTTTGGGGGATTTTTTTGGAATTTTTAGGATTATGGGGGGATTTTATGGGAAATTTTTTTTGATTTTCTGTGATTTTGGGGAATTTTTCTGGAAAATTTTTTGGATTTTTCAGGGATTTTTCTGGGAATTTTCAAGGATTTTTTTTTTTTTGAACTCCAGGAATTTGGGGAATTTTGGGGAATTTTTTGGAATTTTGGGGAATTGTATGGGATTTCTCAGGATTTTTCTGGGAATTTTCAGAATTTTTCTGGGATTTTAGGGGATTTTTCAGGGATTTTTTCCCCCATCATTCCCACCATTCCCATCACTCCCATTAATGAACCCAATTAATGACTCCAATTAACGATCCCTGTTAATTACCCCCAGCCGTTCATCATCCCCACCTCTGGGCTCGGAGCAGGAGCACCCCTGGGAGCTGCCATTGCCTCATTGCCAAACTCCCATCATTCCCATCATTCCAATTAATGTTCCCAATTAAAGACCTCAATTAATGACCCCGGTTAATGATCCCAATTAATTACTCCAATTAATTACCCCCAGCCGTTCATCCTCCCCGCCTCTGGGCTCGGAGCAGGAGCAGCCCTGGGAGCTGCCATTGCCACATTCCATCATTGCCATCACTGCCATCACTCCCATTAATGACCCCAATTAACGATCCCAATTAATGATCCCAATTAATTACCCCCCAGCCGCTCATCATCCCCACCTCTGGGCTCGGAGCAGGAGCAGCCCTGGGAGCTGCCATTGCCACATTCCCATTGCTCCCATTACTCCAATTAATCAATCAATCATTCTAATCAATCGTTCCAATTAATTACCCCAATTAATTAGCCTAATTAATTACCCCCAGCCGTTCATCATTGCCCCCGCTGGGCTCGGAGCAGGAGCAGCCTTGGGAGCTGCCATTGCCTCATTCCATCACTGCCATTAATTATCCCCATTACTCCCATTACTCCCAATAATGATTCCCATTAATTACCCCAATTAATGATCTTAATTAATTATCCCCAGCCGTTCATCCTCGTCCCCGCTGGGCTCAGAGCAGGAGCAGCCTTGGGAGCTGCCATTGCTGCATTCCATCACTCCCATCACTGCCATTAATTATCCCCATCACTCCCATTACTCCCAATAATGATTCCCATTAATTACCCCAATTAATGATCTTGATTAATTACCCCCCAGCCGTTCATCCTCGCTCCCACTGGGCTCGGAGCAGGAGCACCCCTGGGAGCTGCCATTGCCTCATTGCCAAACTCCCATCATTCCCATCATTCCAATTAATGCTGCCAATTAAAGACCTGAATTAATAACCCCGATTAATGATCCCAATTAATTACTCCAATTAATTACCCCCAGCCGTTCATCCTCGCTCCCACTGGGCTCGGAGCAGGAGCAGCCCTGGGAGCTGCCATTGCCACATTCCATCACTGCCATCACTGCCATCACTCCCATTAATGACCCCCATTAATGACTCCAATTAATGATCCCAATTAATTACCCTAATTAATTACCCCCCAGCCGTTCATCCTCCCCGCCTTTGGGCTCGGAGCAAGAGCAGCCCTGGGAGCTGCCATTGCCTCATTCCATCACTGCCATTGCTCCCATTAATTATCCCCATCACTCCCATTACTCCCAGTAATGATTCCCATTAATGATCTCAATTAATTACCCCAATTAATTACCCCCAGCCGTTCATCCTCGCCGCCGCTGGGCTCGGAGCAGGAGCAGCCCTGGGAGCTGCCATTGCCACATTCCCATCACTGCCATTGCTCCCATTGCTCCAATCAATCAATCAATCAATCATTCTAATCAATTATTCCCATTAATTACCCCAATTAATTACCCCCAGCCGTTCATCCTCCCCGCCTCTGGGCTCGGAGCAGGAGCAGCCCTGGGAGCTGCCATTGCCACATTCCCATCACTCCCATTACTCCCATTAATTATCCCCATCACTCCCATTACTCCCAATAATGATTCCCATTAATTACCCCAATTAATGATCTTGATTAATTACCCCCAGCCGTTCATCATCCCCACCTCTGGGCTCGGAGCAGGAGCAGCCCTGGGAATTGGCCGAGCGCTGCCTGCGGGAGCTGCTGGCCCGGGCGGCCTTCGGGAACATCAAGAACGCCGTGAGGCCCGTGCTGATGTGAGTTATTAATTGCATTAATTAATTAATTAATTAATTAATTCAGTTATTATTAATTATTCTATCAGCCCGTGCTGATGTGAGTTATTAATTGCATTAATTAATTAATTAATTAATTAATTCAGTTATTATTGATTATTCTATCAGCCCGTGCTGATGTGAGTTATTAATTGCATTAATTACATTAATTAATGGAATTAGTTCAGTTATTATTAATTATTCTATCAGCCCGTGCTGATGTGAGTTATTAATTGCATTAATTAATTAATTAATTAATTAATTCAGTTATTATTGATTATTCTATCAGCCCGTGCTGATGTGAGTTATTAATTGCATTAATTAATTAATTAATTAATTAAGTTATTATTGATTATTCTATCAGCCCGTGCTGATGTGAGTTATTAATTACATTAATTCAATTAATTAATTTAATTCAGTTACTATTAATTATTCTATCAGCCCGTGCTGATGTGAGTTATTAATTACATTAATTCAATTAATTAATTTAATTCAGTTACTATTAATTATTCTATCAGCCCGTGCTGATGTGAGTTATTAATTGCATTAATTCAATTAATTAATTTAATTAATTCCATTGTTATTATTGATTATTCTATCAGCCCGTGCTGATGTGAGTTATTAATTGCATTAATTACATTAATTAATTTAATTAATTCCATTGTTATTATTAAATTTTAAAAATTCTGTTAATTAAAAATCATTCATTTCTTTAATTAAATTAGTAATTAATTAATTCATTTGTTATTAATTAAAAATCAGCTTATTAATGAAAAATAATTCATTTCATTAGTTACATTAGTAATTAATTTATTCAATTGTTATTATTTAAAAATAATCTTATTAATTAAAAAGAATCTGTTTCATTAATTATATTAGTAATTAATTAATTAACTCAATGGTTAATATTTAAAAATAATCTTATTAATTAAAAAAATTAATTTCTTTAATTAAATTAGTCATTAAGTAATTAATTCAATTGTTATTGATTAAAAATAAGCTTGTTAATTAAAAAGAATTCGTTTCATTAATTAAATTGGTAATTAATTAATTCAATTCTTGTTAATTAAAAAGAATTCATTTCATTAATTAAATTGGTAATTAATTAATTCAATTGTTATTAATTTAAAATAATTAATTTCATTAATTAAATTAGTAGATGATTATTGAATTCAATTGTTATTAATTAAAAATAATCTTATTAATGAAAAAGAATTCATTTCATTAATTAAATTGGTAATTATTTTAATCATTATTAAAACCAATCTTATTAATGAAAAATAATTTGTTTCATTAATTGAATTAGTAAGTAATTAATTCAATTCTTATTAATTAAAATAATCTTATTAATTAAAATTATTCCTTTTCATTACTTCAATTGTAATTAATTAATTCACTTGTTATTAATTAAAAATAATCTTATCAATTAAAAATAATTCATGTCATTAGTTAAATTAGTCATTAATTCAATTGTTATTAATTAAAATAATCTCATTAATTAAAAATAATTCCTTTCATTAGTTAAATTAGTCATTAATTCAATTGTTATTAATTAAAATAATCTTATTAATTAAAAATAATTAGTTTCATTAATTAAATCAGTAATTAATTCAAGTGCTATAAATTAAAAATAATTAATTTCATTAATTAAATTAACAATTAATTAATTTAATTAATTCAATTATTATGAATTAAAAATCACCGGGGAGTTCTGGGAAAAATCCTGGGGATTTCCGGGAAAAAAATGGGAATTTTCTGGGAAAAAAATGGGAATTTTCCGGGGAAAAAATGGGAATTTTCTGGGAAAAAGAAATGGGAATTTTCTGGGGAAAAATGGGAATTTTCTGGGAAAAAAAAAAGGGAATTTTCTGGGGAAAAAAAGGGAATTTTCCGGGGAAAAATGGGAATTTTCCGGGGAAAAAAATGGGAATTTTCTGGGAAAAAAAATGGGAATTTTCTGGGAAAAAAAATGGGAATTTTCCAGGGAAAAAAATGGGAATTTTCCAGGGAAAAAAATGGGAATTTTCTGGGAAAAAAATGGGAATTTTCTGGGAAAAAATGGGGATTTCCGGGAAAAAAATGGGAATTTTCTGGGAAAAAAATGGGAATTTTCCGGGGAAAAAATGGGAATTTTCTGGGAAAAAAATGGGAATTTTCTGGGGAAAAATGGGAATTTTCTGGGAAAAAAATGGGAATTTTCTGGGGAAAAAATGGGAATTTTCTTGGAAAAAAATGGGAATTTTCCGGGAAAAAAATGGGAATTTTCTGGGAAAAAAATGGGAATTTTCTTGGAAAAAAATGGGAATTTTCCGGGAAAAAAAAAGGGAATTTTCCGGGGAAAAAATGGGAATTTTCTGGGGAAAAAATGGGAATTTTCTGGGAAAAGAAATGGGAATTTTCCGGGAAAAAAATGGGAAATATTCTTGGAAAAAAATGGGAATTTTCTGGGGAAAAAAAATGGGAATTTTCCGGGAAAAAAATGGGAATTTTCCGGGAAAAAAATGGGAATTTTCTGTAAAAAAAATGGGAATTTCCGGGAAAAAAATGGGAATTTTCTGGGAAAAAATGGGAATTTTCTGTTAAAAAAATGGGAATTTTCTGGGAAAAAAATCAGGAATTCTCTGAAAGGAAAAAAAAAAAGGAATTTTTGGAAAAAAAAAACCCCAGGGAATTCTCAGGGAAAAAAAGGAATTCCTGGGGTAAAAAAAGGGATTTTTGGGAAAAACTCCCTGAGGATTCATGGGAAAAAAACTGGGAATTCTCTGAGAAAAAAAGGGAATTCTCAGAAAAAAGCCCGGGAATTCCTGGGAAAAAAAATGGGAATTTTCTGGGAAAAAATGGGAATTCTCAGGGAAAAAAAAAAAAGGGAAATTTCCAGAAATAAATCTGGAGAATTCCTGGGGAAAAAATCGTGGAATTCTTGGGGAAATCCTGGGAATTCTTGGGGAAAAAATAGGAATTTTCTGGGGAAAAAACCCTGGGAATTCCCAGAAAAAATCCTGGGGGATTCTTGGGAAAAATGGGAATTTTCCAGAAAAAAATGGGAATTTTCCAGGAAAACCCAGGGAATTCCTGGGGAAAAAATGGTGGGAAAACTGCCTGGAATTCCTGGAAAAAATCTGGGAATTCTTGGGGAAAAAGAGGGAATTTTCCAGACAAAAATGGGAATTTATATGGAAAAAAAGAGGGAATTCCTTGAAAATACCGGGGAAATCTCCGGATTTTTTTGGGGGGGGGGGGGGGGGGGGAAGGGAATTTTCTGGGAAAAAATGGGAATTTTCAGGAAAAAAACCTGGGAATTTTCCATTTAAAAAAAAGGAATTTTCTGGAAAAAAAGGGGGAATTCTTGGGGAAAAACCCTGGGAATTCCCGGGAAAAAATTCCCATTGTTTTTCCTGGAATTCCCGGATTTTTTCCCGGAATTCCTGAAATTTCTCCCTGGAATTTCCGCAGCCACCTGGACAACCACGCGCTGTGGGAGCCGCAGGAATTCGCCCGCGGCTGCTTCCGGATCATCATGTTCTCCATCCAGGTCTGGGAAATGGGGGAAAAATGGGAATTTGGGGAAAAAAGGGGGGAAAATGGGGAAAAATGGGAATTTGGGGAAAAAAAATGGGGAAAAATGGGGAAAAAATGGGGAAAAAAATGGGGGAAAATAGGAATTTTGGGAAAAAAATGGGGAAAAATGGAATTTTGGGGAAAAATGGGGAAAAAGGGAGAAAATCTGGGATTTGGGAAAAAATGGGGAAGAAAATGGGAAAATGGGGGGGAAATGGGGAAAAATTGGAAAAATGGGGAAGAAAATGGGGGAAAATGGGGAAATAATGGAAGAAAATCGGAAAAAATGGGAATTTTGGGAAAAAACGGAATTTTGGGAAAAAATGGGGAAAAATGAGGAAAAAATGGGGAAAAATGAGGAAAAAATGGGGAAAAGATGGGAAAAAATGGGAATTTTGGGAAAAAAGGGGGAAATGGGGAAAAAATGGGGGGAAAATGGGAATTTTGGGGAAAAAATGGGGAAAAATGGGGGAAAATGGGGAAAAAGGGGAAAAAATCTGGGATTTGGGAAAAATGGGGAAGAAAATGGGAAAATGGGGAAAAAATGGGAATTTGGGGAAAAAATGGGGAAAAATGAGGAAAAATTGGGGAAAATGGGGGGGAAAATGGGGAAAAATTGGAAAAATGGGGAAGAAAGTGGGGGAAAATGGGGAAAAATGAGGAAAAATGGGGAAATAATGGGAGAAAATCGGAAAAAATGGGAATTTTGGGAAAAATGGGGGGAAATGGGGAAAAATGGGGAAAAATGGGGAAAAATGAGGAAAAAATGGGGGGAAAATGGGGAAAAAATGGGGGGAAAAATGGGAATTTGGGGAAAAAATGGGGGGAAATGGGGAAAAATGGGGAAAAATGGGGGAAAATGAGGAAAAAATGGGGGGAAATGGGGAAAAAATGGGGGGAAAATGGGGGGAAAAATGGGAATTTTGGGAAAAAATGGGGGAAAAATGAGGAAAAATGGGGAAAAAATGGGGGAAAATGGGAGTTTTGGGGAAAATGGAGAAAAAATGGGGGAAAAATGGGGAAAAAGGGAAAAAAACCTGGGATTTGGGAAAAAATGGGGAAGAAAATGGGAAAATGGGGGGAAAATGGGGAAAAATTGGGGAAAATGGGGGGAAAATGGGGAAAAATTGGAAAAATGGGGAAGAAAATGGGGGAAAATGGGGAAATAATGGAAGAAAATCGGAAAAAATGGGAATTTTGGGAAAAAATGGAATTTTGGGAAAAATGGGGAAAAATGAGGAAAAAATGGGGAAAAATGAGGAAAAAATGGGGAAAAGATGGGAAAAAATGGGAATTTTGGGAAAAAAGGGGGAAAATGGGGAAAAAATGGGGGGAAAGTGGGAATTTTGGGGAAAAAATGGGGAAAAATGGGGGAAAATGGGGAAAAAGGGGAAAAAATCTGGGATTTGGGAAAAAATGGGGAAGAAAATGGGAAAATGGGGAAAAATGGGAATTTGGGGAAAAAAATGGGGAAAAATGAGGAAAAATTGGGGAAAATGGGGGGGAAAATGGGGAAAAATTGGAAAAATGGGGAAGAAAATGGGGGAAAATGGGGAAAAATGAGGAAAATGGGGAAATAATGGGAGAAAATTGGAAAAAATGGGAATTTTGGGAAAAATGGGGGGAAATGGGGGAAAATCTGGGAATTTGGGAAAAAATGGGGGGAAATGGGGGAAATGGGGAAAATTGGGAAAAATGGGAATTTTGGGGAAAATGGGACAAAAATGGGGAAAATGGGAAAAATGAGGAAAAATGGGGGAAAATAATGGGAAAAATGAGGAAAAAATGGGGGAAAATGGGGAAAAAATGGAATTTGGGGAAAAAATCCGGGATTTTGGGAAGAAAAAATGGGAAAAAAAATCTGGGATTTGGGAGGAAAATCGGGAAAATCTGAGATTTTAGGGAGAAAAAAAATTGGATTTGGGGAAGGAGAAATGGGGGGGAAATGGGAAAAATGGGATTTGGGAAAGAAAAAAATGGGATGTGGGAATTTGCGGAATTTTTTCCGGGATTTTCTGGGAATTTTGCTGGGATTTTCAGGGAATTTTTTCTGGGATGTTCTGGGAATTTTGCTGGAAATTTTTCTGGGATTTTCTGGGATTTTTCTGGAATTTCTCTGGGAATTTCTCTGGGATTTTTCGGGATTTTTTTCCAGGATTTTCTGGGAATTTTTTTGTGATTTCACAGGAATTTTTCTGGGAATTTCTGGGATTTTTCTGTGATTTTCTATGAATTTTTCTGGAATTTCTCTGGGATTTCCTGGGAAGTTTTTCTTGGATTTTCTGAGAATTTTGTTGGATTTTTCTGGGATTTTCTGGGAATTTCTCTGGGATTTTCTGGGAATTTCTCTGGGATTTTCTGGGAATTTCTCTGGGATTTTCTGGGAATTTCTCTGGGATTTTCTGGGAATTTTTCTGGGATTTTCTGGGAATTTTTGTGGGAATTTTTCCAAGATTTTCTGGGAGTTGTTCTGGGGTTTTTCTGGGATTTTTCGGGAATTTCTATGGGAATTTCTCGGGGAGTTTCTCTAGGAATTTCTCTCAGAATTTTTCTGGGATTTTCTGGGAATTTTTTCTGGGATTCTCTGGGATTTTCCCTGGGATTTTCTGGGAATTTATTCCGAGATTTTCTGAGAATTTTTTCTGGGATTTTCTGGGAATTTTTCTGTGACTTTCTGGGATTTTTCTGGGATTTTTGTCTGGGATTTCCCGGTAATTTTTCTGGGATTTTCTGGGAATTTTTCTGGGAATTTTTCCAAGATTTTCTGAGAATTTTATCTGGGAATTTTGTTGGATTTTTCTGGGAATTTCTGGGAGTTTCTCTGGGAATTTCTCTGGGATTTTCTGGGAATTTTTTCTGGGAATTTTGCTGGGATTTTCTCAGAATTTTTCTGGGATTTTTTCTGGGATTTTTTCTGGGAATTTTTCCAAGATTTTCTGGGAATTTTTTCTGGGAATTTTGTTGGATTTTTCTGGGAATTTCTGGGAGTTTCTCTGGGAATTTCTCTGGGATTTTCTGGGAAATTTTCTGGGATTTTCTTGGAATTTTTCTGGGAATTTTTCCAAGATTTTCTGGGAAGTTTTTCTGGGAATTTTGTTGGATTTTTCTGGGAATTTCTGGGAGTTTCTCTGGGAATTTCTCTGGGATTTTCTGGGAAATTTTCTGGGAATTTTCCCAAGATTTTCTGGGAAGTTTTTTCTGGGAATTTTGTTGGATTTTTCTGGGATTTTCTGGGAATTTTTTTCTGGGAATTTCTCTGAGAAATTCCCATTCTTTTCTGGGAATTTTTTCTGGGAATTTTGCTGGGATTTTCTGGGAATTTCTCTGGGAATTTCTCCAGGATTTCCCGGTAATTTTTCTGGAATTTTCCAAGATTTTCTGGAATTTTCCCAAGATTTTCTGGGATTTTCTGGGGACTTTTTTGCGAATTTCTCGGGGATTTTTTCTGGGATTTTTCCCAGGATTTCCATGGATTTTCCCATGGATTTTCCAGGATTTTTCCATGTTTTCCCTCAGCCTCAGCACTCCCACCTGGTGATCCAGCAGCTCCTGGGCCACCTGGACGCCAACAGCCGCAGCGCCGCCCCCGTCCGCGCCGGAATCGTCGCCGTCCTCTCCGAGGCCGCCGGAATCGCCGCCGCCGGATCCGTCGGTAACGCCAACAATTCCCAAATTCCGGGAGTTTTCTGGGAATTTTCAGGGAATTTCTGGGATTTTCAGGGAATTTTCTGGGATTTTTTGTGATTTTCTGGGATTTTCAGGGAATTTTCTGGGATTTTTTGTGATTTTCTGGGATTTTCAGGGAATTTTCTGGGATTTTTTTGTGATTTTCTGGGATTTTCAGGGAATTTTCTGGGATTTTTTGGGATTTTCTGGGATTTTCAGGGAATTTTCTGGGATTTTTTGTGATTTTCTGGGATTTTCAGGGAATTTCTGGGATTTTTTTGTGATTTTCTGGGATTTTCAGGAAATTTTCTGGGATTTTTTTGTGATTTTCTGGGATTTTCAGGGAATTTCTGGGATTTTTTGTGATTTTCTGGGAATTTTCAGGGAATTTTCTGGGATTTTTTAGGGATTTCCTGGGATTTTCAGGGAATTTCTGGGATTTTCAGGGATTTTCTGGGATTTTTTGTGATTTTCTGGGATTTTCAGGGATTTTCTGGGATTTTTTAGGGATTTCCTGGGATTTTCAGGGAATTTCTGGGATTTTTTAGGGATTTCCTGGGATTTTCAGGGAATTTCTGGGATTTTCTGGGATTTTCAGGGATTTTCTGGGATTTTTTGTGATTTTCTGGGAATTTTCAGGGAATTTCTGGGATTTTTTGTGATTTTCTGGGAATTTTCAGGAAATTTTCTGGGATTTTTTTGTGATTTCCTGGGATTTTCAGGGAATTTCTGGGATTTTTTGTGATTTTCTGGGATTTTCAGGGAATTTTCTGGGATTTTTCTGGGATTTTCTGGGAATTTTCAGGGAATTTCTGGGATATTTTTGTGATTTTCTGGGATTTTCAGGGAATTTCTGGGATTTTCTTGTGATTTTCTGGGATTTTCAGGGAATTTTCTGGGATTTTTTGTGATTTTCTGGGAATTTTCTGGGATTTTTAGGGATTTTTCCAGGTTTTTCTGGGATTTTCCTGGGATTTTTCCAGGTTTTTCAGGAAATTTTTTTTTCTGGAATTTTCTGGGATTTCTCCAGGATTTTTCTGGGGTTTTTTTCTGGAATTTTTTGGGACTTTCTGGGATTTCCAGGATTTTTTGGGATATCTCCAGGATTGCCTGGGATTTTTCCAGGATTTTCTGGGATTTTTCCAGGATTTTCCAGGATTTTTGAGGGATTTTCTGGGATTTTCCAGGTATTTCTGGAATTATCCACGGTCACCACTGGTACTGCAGCTCCATTGGAAACACCAAAATTCCGGAATTCCAGAATTTCCCAGGATTTTCTGGGATTTTTCAGGAATTTTCCAGAATTTTCTGGGATTTTTCCAGGATATTCCAGGATTTTGGGGGGATTTTTAAGGACATTTCTGGAATTTTTCCAGGATTTTTCCAGGATTTTTCCAGGATTTTCTGGGCTTTTTAGGGATTTTTCCACAATTTCCTGGGATATTTTTAGGATTTTTTTGGATTTTCCAGGACTTTTTCTGGGATTTTTCCAGGATTTTCTGGGATTTGGGGGGATTTTCTGGGATTTTTCCAGGATTTTCTGGGATTTTGGGGGAATTTTTTCCATGACTTTCTAGAATTCTTCCAGGATTTTCTGGGAATTTTTCTGGAAAAATTTCTGGGAAATTTTCTGGGATTTTCTGGGATTTTTCTGGGATTTTTCCATGAATTCTTTTGGTATTTTTTCAGGATTTTCAGGAATTTCTCCAGGATTTTTCCAGGGTTTTCTGGGAATATTTCCAGGATTTTTCTGGGAATTTTTTCCAGGAATTTTTATGTGACTTTCTGGAATTTTCCAGGATTTTCTGGGAATTTTTCCGAGATTTTTTTCCTGCAATTTTCTGGATTTTCCCAGGATTTTCCCAGGGTTTCGTGGGATTTTCTGGGATTTCTCCAGGATTTTCTGGGAATTTTTCCAGGAATTTTTCTGTGACTTCCTGGAACTCTTCCAGGATTTTCTGGGATTTTTCTGGGACTTTTTCCAGGATTTTTCCAGGATTTTCCGGGATTTTTCTGGGACTTTTTCCAGGATTTTCTGGGAATTTTTCCGAGATTTTTTTCCTGCAATTTTCTGGATTTTCCCAGGATTTTCCCAGGCTTTCGTGGGATTTTCTGGGATTTCTCCAGGATTTTCTCCACGATTTTGTGGGATTTTCTGGGATTTTTTGGGATTTTCCAGGATTTGGAGGGATTTTTCCAGGATTTTCTGGGAATTTTTCTGCGATTTTTTTCCTTTGATTTCCTGGAATTTTTCTGTGATTTTTTTCCTTTGGTTTTCCAGAATTTTCCAGGATTTTCTGGGATTTTTTCCCCTTTGATTTTCCGGACTTTTCCAAGATTTCCCATGATCTTCTGGGAAATTTTCTAGGATTTCCCCACGATTTCCTGGAATTCTTCCCGGATTTTTTCCCCAATGGATTTTCCAGAATTTCCCCAGCTTTCCCTCCAAAAAATTCCCAAAATTCCCAGAATTCCCCCCGGAGTTTCAGGGAGTTTCTGGGATTTTTTGAGATTTTTTTCAGGATTTTCTGGGATTTTCCAGGATTTTCCATGATTTTCTGGGATTCCTCCAGGATTTTCCAGGATTTTGGGGGATTTTTAGGGATTTTTATGGGATTTTTCCACGATTTTCTGGGATTTTTTGGGATTTTTCTGAGATTTTTCCGAGGTTTTCCATGATTTTTCTGGGATTTTCTGGAATTTTCTGGGAATTTTTCTGGGAATTTTCCCGGGAATTTTCCCATGATTTTCAGGAATTTCTCCAGGATTTTCTGGGAATTTTTTCAAGAATTTTTTCTGTGACTTCCTTGAATTCTTCCAGGATTTTCTGGGAATTTTTCTGTGATTTTTTTTCCTTGGATTTTCCAGGATTTTCTGAGATTTTTCTGGGATTTTTCCCACCATTTTTCCTGGATTTTCTGGGAATTTTTCTGGGATTTTCTGGGACTTTCCCAAGATTTTCTGGGATTTTCCGGGAATTTTTCTGGGATTTTCCCAGGATTTTGTGTGATTTTCTAGAATGTTCCAGGTTTTTTCTGGGAAATTTTCTGTGAATTTTCCCGTGGTTTTCAGGGATTTCTCCAGGATTTTCTGGGAATTTTTCCAGGAATTTTTCTGTGACTTCCTGGAATTCTTCCAGGATTTTCCGGGATTTTTCTGGGACTTTTCCCAGGATTTTTCCAGGATTTTCCGGGATTTTTCTGGGACTTTTTCCAGGATTTTTCCAGGATTTTCTGGGATTTTTCTGGGACTTTTCCCAGGATTTTTGGGGGATTTTCAGGGATTTTTCTGGGACTTTTCCCAGGATTTTTCCAGGATTTTCCGGGACTTTTCTGGGACTTTTTCCAGGATTTTTCCAGGATTTTCAGGGATTTTTCTGGGACTTTTCCCAGGATTTTTCCAGAATTTTCCGGGATTTTTCTGGGACTTTTTCCAGGATTTTTCCAGGATTTTCCGGGACTTTTCCCAGGATTTTTCCAGATTTTTCTGGGATTTTTTTCAGTGACTTCCTGTAATTCTTCCAGGACTTTCCAAGATTTTCCAAGATTTTCTCAGATCCCTCCCTCAGGAATTCCCAAAAACTCCCAAAAACTCCCAAAAACTCCTGAAAATCCCCCAAATCCCCCAAATTCCGGAATAATTCCGGAATAATTCCCGGAATTCCGCGTTCCAGGCCCGACGGTGCTGGAGGTGTTCAACACCCTCCTGCGGCAGCTGCGCCTCAGCATCGACCTCGCCCTCGGAGACGCCGGAAATTCCCGGAGATCCCGGCAGAGCGAGGAGCGGGAATTCCAGGAGGCCGTCATCAGAACCATCGGTGAGCCAGAATTCCAGGGATTTTTGGGGATTTTTGGGGAATTCCAGGGGTTTGGGACGGTTTTTTGGGATTTTTCTGGGGTTTTGTTGTCACAATTCCCAGAATTCCCATTGTTCCCCAAATTCCATCCTCATCCCCATTCCCATCATTCCTGGTATTCCCATCATTCCCACAATTCCCATCATTCCCATAATTCCCATCATTCCCACAATTCCCATCATTCCCATCATTCCCACAATTCCCATTGTTCCCATCATTCCCATCATTCCCACAATTCCCATTGTTCCCATCATTCCCACAATTCCCATTGTTCCCATCATTCCCATCATTCCCACAATTCCCACAATTCCCATTCCCAAACCTTTTATTCCCATTCCCATCCCCAATATTCCCATTATTCCCAATCCCGTTATTCCCATCCCCATTACTCCCATTCCCATCATTCCCGTTGTTCCCATTCCCATCATTCCCACCATTCCCACAATTCCCGTTAATCCCACTATTCTCATTCTCATCATTCCCATCATTCCCAGCATTCCCAATCCCACAATTCCCATCATTCCCACAGTTCCCATTCTTCCCAATCCCACTCCCATTCCCAGCATTGCCATCATTCCCCAAATTCCCATTTTTCCCATCATTCCTGCAATTCCCAACGTTCCCATCGTTCATTCCCATCATTCCCATCCCCTTTCCCATTCCCATCATTTTTCCATTCCCAGAACTTTTACTCCCATTCCCATCCCTGTTCCCATTCCCCTTGCTCTCCCATTCCCATTCCCATCCCAGTATTCCCAGTATTCCCATTCCCGCTATTCCCAGTATTCCCATTCCCCTTTCCCATTCTCATTCCCATTCCCACCATTCCCACCATTCTCACCATTCCCATTATTCCCACCGTTCCCATTCTTCCCAATCTCGCTCCCATTCCCATCATTCCCATTCCCAAACCTTTTATTCCCATTCCCGTTATTCCCATTATTCCCATTCCCCTTCCTCTCCCATCCCCATCCCATAATTCCCATCATTATTCCCATTATTCCCTTTATTCCCATTCTATTCCCATTACTCCCACCCCATTCTTCCCATTCCAATCCCCATTCCCATTCCCGTTATTCCCATTATCCCCATTCCCATTCCCATTATTCCCATCCCCATTCCCATCATTCCCACTATTCCCATTATTCCCATTCCCACTCCCATGCTCACAATTCCCACAATTCCCAATCCCCTTTTTCTCATTCCCATTATTCCCATCAGTGCCATTCCCATTCCCACCATTCCCACCATTCCCGTCATTCCCATTCCCACATTCCCATCATTCCCAAAAATCCCATTATTCCCATCATTCCCACTATTCCCAGTATTCCCCAAATTCCCATCATTCCCATCATTCCCATTCCTGTTGTCATTGCCATAATTCCCATAATTCCCATTATTCCCACAATTCCCACAATTCCCATTCTTCCCAATCCCACTCCCATTCCCATCATTCCCATTCCCATCATTCCCATCATTCCTGTTATTCCCACCATTCCCACCATTCCCACTATTCCCAGTCCCTTTCCCATTCCCATCATTCCCACAATTCCCATTCCCATTGTCATCCCCATCATTCCCGTTTTTCCCGCCATTCCCACCATTCCCGTTATTCCCGCCATTCCCACCATTCCCAGAATTCCCGTTTTCCCCCATTTCTCCGGAATTTCCCAGGATTTTTCTCAGGTTCTCTGAGATTTTCTGGGATTTTATGGGAATTTCTCTGGGATTTTCACCGGGATTTTTTCAGGGATTTTTCCCGGGATTTTTTGGGCTCCCCACCATTCCCAGAATTCCCAGAATTCCCGTTTTTCCCGTTGTTTTTCCCAGGTTCCTTTGCGGGGACGCTGCCGCCGTACCAGCAGTCGGAGGTGATGGCGTTCATCATGAACAAAGTGCCCCTGCCCGACGGGCCCGCGCACACGTGAGCCAGAAAAATTCCCGGAATTCCCAAAGAATTCCCAAAGAATTCCCAAATTCCCCATTCCTGAGATTTCCCGGAATTCCCGGAATTCCAAACTCCTGGAATTCCAATAAGGCCCTGGAGCCCCAAATCCCCCATTTTGAGAATTCCCCGTTCTTGGAATTCCAGGAGTTCCCCATTCCCAAAAATCCCCAGAATTCCCTGGAGCCCAAATCTCCCATTTTGAGAATTCCCAGAATTCCCCAGGACCAGAATTCCCAAAGAATTCCCACAATTCCCAGAATTCCCTGGAATTCTCTGAATTCCCCTTTCCCACAATTCCCGGAATTCCTGCACAGACGTGAGTCAGATTCCCAAAAAAATTCCCAAAGAATTCCCAAATTCCCGGAATTCCCAAATCCCCAGAATTCCCTGGAGCCCAAATCCCCCATTTTGAGAATTCCCGGAATTCCCCATTCCCAGAATTCCCAGAATTCCCCATTCCCGAGAATTCCTGGAATTCCTGGAATTCCCAGAGTTCCACATTCCCAGAATTCCCAGAATTCCTGGAGTCCAAATCCCCCATTCCTGGGAATTCAGGGAATTCCCCATTCCCCATTCCCAGAATTCTCTGGAGCTCAAACTCCCCATTCCTGGAATTCCTGGAATTCCTGGAATTCCCCATTTTCAAAACACCCACAATTCCCAGAATTCCTGGAATTCCCTATTCCTAAAATTCCCAAATTCCCGGAATTTTGGGAATTCTGGGAATTCCTCATTCCCAGAATTCTGAAAAATTTCCTGGATCCCAAATCTCCCATTCCTTGAATTCCTGGAATTCCCCATTCCCAAAATTCCCAGAATTCTCAGAATTCCCAGAATTCCCCAAAGACCAATTCCCCATTCCTGGAATTCCCATAAATCCCAGAATTCCCCATTCCCACAATTCCCAGAATTCCTGGAGCCCAAATTCCCCATTCCCAGAATTCCCAGATTTCCCCATGACCGGAATTCCCAAAGAATTCCCGGAATTCCCAAATAATTCCCCATTCCCGGATTGCCCCAGAGCCCAAATCCCTCATTCCTGGGATTCCCCATTCCCACAATTCCCAGAATTCCCTGAAGCCCCAAATTCCCCATTTTGAGAATTCCCTGAATTTCCCATTCCCAGAATTCCCTATTCCCAGAATTCCCAAATTCCCAGAATTCTGGGAATTCCAGGAATTCCCCATTCCTGAGAATTCCCGGAATTCCCAGCATTCCCCATGCCCCAAAATCTCTGGAATTCCAAGAATTCCCTGAAGCCCAAATCCCCCATTTCCAGAATTCCCAGATTTCCCTGGAGACCAATTCCCCATTCCCAAGAATTCCCAGAATTCCCACTTGGGGTTTCCTGGGATTTGGGATTTGTGGATTTTGGGGAGGATTTGGGATTTCAGGGTTTTTGGGATTTGGGTTTTTTGGGGGGGATTTGGGGTTTGGGGGGGATTTGTTGAAGGTTTTTTTTGGGATTTGGGTTTTTTGGATTTCTGGGTTTTTAATTGGGGAATTTTGGGGATTTGGGTTTTTTGGGATTTGTGGAGGTCGCTTTGGGATTTGCTTTTGGGGGAATTCGGGGTTTTCTTCGGATTTGGAGGTTTTGGGATTTGGGTTTTTTGGGGATTTGCATTTTTTTGGGATGGAGATTCTTTTAGGATTTGGGATTGGGATTTTTTGGGGGGGGATTTGGGGATTTTTGGGGGAATTTTGGAAGTTTTTTGGGATTTCAGGGGTTTTGGGATTTGGGGTTTTTTGGATTTGGGTTTTTTGGGGGGATTTGGGGTTTGGGGGGGATTTGTTGAACTTTTTGGGGATTTGGGGTTTTTGGGGATTTGGGGTTTTAGGATTTGGGATGTGGGGTTTTTTTGGGATTTGGGTGGGTTTTTTTCCAGATTTGCATTTCTAAGGGCTTGAGGTTCTCTGGGATTTGGGGTTTTTTTGGTATTTGTGGTCTTTTGGAGAATTTGGGGATTTTTTTGGGATTTGGGGATTTTGGGGGGGGGGATTTTGGAAGTTTTTTGGGATTTCAGGGTTTTTGGGATTTGGGTTTTTTGGATTTGGGTTTTTGGGGGGGCATTTGGGGTTTGGGGGGGATTTGTTGAAGTTTTGGGGGGAATTGGGGATTTGGGTTTTTGGGGATTTGAGGTTTTAGGATTTGGGATTTGGGGTTTTTTGGTATTTGTGGTCTTTTGGAGAATTTGGGGGTTTTTGGGATTTGGGGGTTTTTTCAGGGATTTGGGGGTTTTTCGGATTTGGGTTTTTGGGGGGGATTTGGGGTTTGGGGGGATTTGTTGAAGTTTTTGGGGGGTTGGGATTTGGGTTTTTGGGGATTTGGGGTTTTAGGATCTGGGATTTAGGGTTTTTTGGGGTTTGGGATTTGAGGTTTTTTGGCAGTTTGGGGGATTTTGGGGGGTTTTTG
The DNA here is from genome assembly GCA_021534815.1 of Acrocephalus arundinaceus. NCBI lineage: Eukaryota > Metazoa > Chordata > Aves > Passeriformes > Sylviidae > Acrocephalus > Acrocephalus arundinaceus. The sequence continues at coordinate 2,961 of JAJEOU010000250.1, read as the reverse complement.
GGATTTGGGTGGGTTTTCTTTCCAGATTTGCATTTTTGGGGGTTGGGGTTTCCTGGGATTTGGGTTTTCTGGGATTTGGGGGACTTTTGGGGGATCTGGAGCTTTTTTGGGATTTGGGGTTTTTGGGGATTTGGGTATTTTTCCTGGATTTACATTTCTGGGAGTTTGGGGCTTTTGGGAATTTGGGGTTTTTGGGATTTGGCTTTGGGGGATTTGTGGAATTTTTGGGGGGATTTTTGAAGTTTTTTGGGATTTTTTTGCGGTTTGAATTCATTTGGGATTTGGGGCTTTTGGCGGATTTGGGTTTTTTGGATTTGGGGTTTTTTTGGGATTTGCATTTTTGGGGGCTTGGGGTTTTCCGGGATTTGACATTTGGGTTTTTGGGATTTGGGTTTTTGGAGGATTTTGGAAGTTTTTTGGGATTTGAGGTTTTTTAGGATTTGGGTTTTTTTTTTTTTATTTTGGGGATTTGAGGTTTGGGGGGGATTTTGGAAGTTTTTTTGGGATTTGGGGTTTTTTGGGGATTTGGGATTTGAGGGGTTTGGGGAATTTGGGATTTTTTGGGGAATTGGGGTTTTATTGGGATTTTTGAGGGTTTTATTGGGATTTTTGAGGGGTTTTTGGGATTTGATTTTTTGAGGATTTGGGAATTTTTTTGCGAATTGGGATTTGGGGGTTTTTGGGGGGGATTTTTGAAGTTTTTTGGGAATTTGGGATTTTTTTGCGGTTTGAGTTCATTTGGGATTTGGGGCTTTTTGCGGATTTGGGTTTTTTGGATTTGGGGTTTTTTTGGGATTTGCATTTTTGGGGGCTTGGGGTTTTCCGGGATTTGACATTTGGGTTTTTGGGATTTGGGTTTTTGGAGGATTTTGGAAGTTTTTCGGGATTTGAGGTTTTTTAGGATTTGGGGTTTTTTTTATTTTGGGAATTTGTGGATTGGGGGGAATTTGGAAGTTTTTTTGGGATTTGGGGTTTTTTGGGGATTTGGGATTTGAGGGGTTTGGGGAATTTGGGATTTTTTTGGGAATTGGGGTTTTATTGGGATTTTTGAGGGGTTTTTGGGATTTGATTTTTGGGGATTTGGGGTTTTTTTTGCGAATTGGGATTTGGGGGTTTTTGGGGGGATTTTTGAAGTTTTTTGGGATTTGGGGGTTTTTTTTGATTTAGGGTTTTGGGAATCTTTGAATTTGGCGGTTCTGGGATTTGTGGATTTTTGGGGGGGATTTTTGAAGGTTTTTTGGATTTGAGTTTTTTTAGGATTGGGGGGGGTTGATTTTGGGATTTTAGGGTTTGGGATTTGGGATTTTGGGGGGATTTTTGAAGGGTTTTGGGAATTTGGGATTTTTTGGGATTTGGGGTTTTTTTGGCGGGGCTGAATCCCGAATTTTTCCCAAATTTTTTCCCGATTTTCCCTTCCCCAGCGACAGCCGGAACCGCCTGACGCAGGTGATGCTCCTCAAATCCCTGCTCCAGGTAAGGGAACCCCAAAATCCGGGAATTCTGGGGAAAACAGGGAATTCCCAGGGGGGTGCTGGGAAAACGGCCGGAATTCCAAGGAAAATCACCTGGAAAACCCTTGGAATTTTCTGGAAAAGTGTAAGAATTCCAAGGGAATTCCAAGGGAATTTCAGGAAAAGTGGCAGAATTCCAAGGAAAATCGGCTGGAAAAGCTGGGAATTTTCTGGGAAAGTGGCAGAATTCCAAGGAAAATTGGCTGGAAAAGCCGGGAATTTTCAGGAAAAGCCGGGAATTTTCTGGGAAAGTGTCAGAATTCCAAATAGATTCCAAGGAAATTCCAGGAAAAGAGACGGAATTCCCAAGGAAGATCGGCTGGAAAAACTGGGAAATTTTGGGAAAAGTGGTGGAATGCCAAGGGAATTCCAGGAAAAGTGGCAGAATTCCCAGGAAACCTGGCTGGAAAACCCTTGGAATTTTCTGGAAAAGTGGGAATTCCAAGGATTCTTCAGGAAAAGCGGCGGAATTCCCGGGAAATTCACAGGAAATTCCAAGGAAAAGCAGCAGAATTCCAAGGAAAATCGGCTGGAAGAGCCGGGAACTTTTGGGAAAAGTGGCGGAATTCCCAGGAAATTCCAGGAAAAGTGAAGGAATTCCAAGGAAAACTGGCTGGGCAACCTGCAGGATTTCCTGGAAAAGCAGCAGAATTCCCAGGAAATTTGCAGGAAATTTCAGGAAAAGTGGCAGCATTCCAAGGAAAATCAGCTGGAAAAGCTGGGAATTTCCTGGAAAATGGGAATTCCAAGGACTTTTCCAGGAAAAGTGGCAGAATTCCAAGGAAAATTTGCTTTAAAGGCTGGGAATTTTCTGGAAAAGAGGGAATTCCGAGGATTTTTCCAGGAAAATTGGCAGAATTCCAAGGAAAATTGGCTGGAATACTGGGGAATTTTCTGGGAAACTGGCCGGAAAAGCTGGGCATTTTCTGGAAAAGCAGCAGAATTCCCAGGAAATTCCAAGAAAATTCTAGGAAAAGTAGCGGAATCCCTAGGACATTCCAGAATTTTCTGGAAAAGTGGGAATTCTGAGCATTTTTCCAGGAAAAAACTCCAAATTCCCAATTTCCCTGCGGAATTCTGGGTGATTCTCCGGCCGGTCTTCCCAGCGAGTTTTTCCCGCTCCATTTTAACCTTCAGAAAATTCCCAAAATTCCCGGAATTCCCAATTTTTGATGGAATTTCCCAGGTTTCCACAGGGTTCCAGAGCAGCTCCATGCTGAGCGCCCTGGCCGGGGCCTTCCTGGATTTCCTGGAAAAGTGGCAGAATTCCAAGGAAATTCCCAGGAAATTCCAGGAAAAGAGGCAGAATTCCAAGGAAAACTTGCTGGAAAACCTGGGAATTTTTGGGAAAATGGGAATTCCGAGGACTTTTCCAGGAAAATTGGCAGAATTCCAAGGAACTAGATCAGCTGGAAAAGCTGGTTGTCTGAAGGAAATTCTTCTGGAACAC
>JAJEOU010000911.1:0-11128 GCA_021534815.1 Acrocephalus arundinaceus | reverse complement strand
GAGAGAGATAATTTGGGGGGTCCCTGTTGGGTTTTTAGGATTTTGGGGGGTCCCTGTTCAGTTGTGCCCACCCCGGGGTGCCCCCCCAGGTGCCCTCGGTGCAGGACTCGGTGCAGGAACACCTGGCACAGGTGAGGGCAGGGGGGGCCCCGGCCCTGCCCGAGCGGGACCGAGCGGAGCTCAAGAGGAGGAAACTGATCCTGGAAGTGTGAGTGGGGAAACAAATTCATGTTTATTGGTTCTATTAATTAATATTAATATTTATTGAATAAAATTAATATGGAGGAAATTGATCCTGGAAGTGTGAGTGAAAATACAAATTCATGTTTATAGGTTCTATTAATTAATATTAATATTTATTGAATAAAATGAATATGGAGGAAATTGATCCTGGAAGTGTGAGTGAGAAAACAAATTCATGTTTATTGGTTCTATTAATTTATATTAATATTTATTGAATAAAATTAATATGGAGGAAACTGATCCTGGAAGTTGAGTGGGGAAACAGAAATTAATATTTATTGGCTCTATTAATTTATATTAATATTTGTTCAATAAAATTAATATGGAAGAAAGTGATCCTGGAAGTGTGAGTGGGGAAACAGAGAAATTAATATTTATTTGCTCTGGTTTTATATTAATATTTATTCAATAAAATTAATATGGAGGAAATTGATCCTGGAAGTGTGAGTGGGAAAACAAATTCATGTTTATTGGTTCTATTAATTTATATTAATATTTATTTAATAAAATTAATATGGAGGAAAGTGATCCTGGAAGTGTGAGTGGGAAACAGAGAAATTTAATATTTATTGGCTCTATTAACTTATATTAATATTTATTGAATAAAATTAATATGGAGGAAAGTGATCCTGGAAGTGTGAGTGGGGAAACAGAAATTTAATATTTATTGGCTATAAGTTTATATTAATATTTATTGAATAAAATTAATATGGAGGAAACTGATCCTGGAAGTTGAGTGGGGAAACAGAAATTAATATTTATTGGCTCTATTAATTTATATTAATATTTATTGAATAAAATTAATGTGGAGGAAATTGATCCTGGAAGTTGAGTGGGGAAACAGAGAAATTTAATATTTATTGGCTGTATTAATTTATATTAATATTTATTCAATAAAATTAATATGGAGGAAATTGATCCTGGAAGTGTGAGTGGGAAACAGAAATTTAATATTTATTTGCTCTAATTTTATTCTAATATGAATGTTTATTAATTAAATTAATACTTATTGACTTTAATTTTACATTAATATTAATAGTTATTCATTAGCATAAATATTCATTAAATTAATATTTATTTGTTCTAAATTCACATTTACATTAGTATTTATTTATTAACATTAATATTTATTGCCTCTAAGTTTGGGGAAACATTAAATAACAAACATGACCGATGTAATTAGCGCTAATTAATTAATGAGGAGTTAATTAGGGTGCTCCTAATTAATCCTTGCCCTCCCAGGTCAGCAAAATCAACTTTTGATGATTTAACGATCCAATTAAAGACTCTTGTGTTGGTGAAACATTAAATAACAAACATGACCGATGTAATTAACGCTAATTAATTAATTAATTAGGAGTTAATTAGGGTGCTCCTAATTAACCCTTGCCCCCCCAGGTCAGCAAAATCAACTTTTGATGATTTAATGATTCAATTAAAGACTCTTGTGTTGGTGAAACATTAAATAACAAACATGAATGATGTAATTAACGCTAATTAATTAATTAATGAGGAGTTAATTAGGGTGCTCCTAATTAGCCCTTGTCCTCCCAGGTCAGCAAAATCAACTTTTGATGATTTAACGATCCAATTAAAGACTCTTGTGTTGGTGAAACATTAAATAACAAACATGACCGATGTAATTAGCACTAATTAATTAATTAGGAGTTAATTAAGGTGTTCCTAATTAACCCGTGCGCCCCCAGGACCCTCAAGTCCTACTGGATCCGCAAGGGCAGCGCCTTCAGCACGGCCGTGGCGCGGCCGCAGACCGAGCTGACCCCGGAGATGATCGCCAGGTACGTGCGACCCCTGACCCTTCCAGAACCTTCCCTGACCCTTCCAGAGCCTTCCCTGACCTTGACCTTGACCTCTGACCCCTCCTGCAGCGGCTCCTGGCGCCGGCTGCCCTTCAAACCCTACAACTTCTCCTCCCTGGGGCTGCCCCCGGCCTGTGGGCACCTCCACCCTCTGCTCAAGGTGCGCTCGGAGCTGCGCCAGATCTTCCTGGAGATGGGGTGAGACCCCCTGAGCACCCTTGGGACCCCTCTGGGCACCCTTGGGACACCCCTGAGCACCCTGGGGACCCCCCTGGGCACCCTTGGGAACCCTCTGAGCACCCTGGGGACCCCTCTGAGCACCCTGGGGACCCCTCTGGGCACCCTTGGGACACCCCTGAGCACCCTTGGGAACCCCTGAACACCCTTGGGACCCCTCTGAGCATCCTTGGGACACCCCTGAGCACCCTGGGGACCCCTCTGAGCACCCTGGGGACCCCTCTGAGCACCCTTGGGACACCCCTGAGCACCCTGGGGACCCCTCTGAGCATCCTGGGGACCCCTCTGAGCATCCTGGGGACCCCCCTGAGCACCCTGGGGACCCCCCTGAGCACCCTGGGGACCCCTCTGAGCATCCTGGGGACCCCTCTGAGCACCCTTGGGAACCCCTGAACACCCTTGGGACCCCTCTGAACCCCCCTGAGCTCCCTTGGGACCCCTCTGAGCACCCTGGGGACCCCTCTGAACCCCCTGGGGACCCCCTGAGCACCCTTGGGACACCCCTGAGCCCCCTGGGGACCCCCCTGAGCACCCTGGGGACCCCCCTGAGCCCCCTTGGGACCCCCCTGAGCACCCTGGGGACCCCTCTGAACCCCCTGGGGACCCCCTGAGCACCCTTGGGACCCCCCTGAGCACCCTTGGGACACCCCTGAGCCCCCTGGGGACCCCCCTGAGCACCCTGGGGACCCCCCTGAGCCCCCTTGGGACCCCCCTGAGCACCCTGGGGACCCCTCTGAACCCCCCTGAGCTCCCTTGGGACCCCTCTGAGCACCCTGGGGACCCCTCTGAGCCCCCTCAGGACCCCTCTGAGCATCCTGGGGACCCCCCTGAACCCCTTTGGGACCCCTCTGAGCCCCCTCCAGCCCCTTGGGGACCCTTCTGACCCCCCCACAGCCCCCTGGGACCCCTCAGGACCCCCCTGACCTCCCCTTGGGACCCCTCTGAACCCCCTTGGGACCCTCTGAGCCCCCTGGGGACCCCTCTGAGCACCCTGGGGACCCCTCTGAGCACCCTTGGGACCCCTCTGAGTTTGGGGGGGTTTAAAATGGAGTTGGGGGGCTCTGAGATCTGCCCCACCCCCATCCTGAGGCTGCAGACCCCCCCAGGTTCACGGAGATGCCCACGGAGAATTTTGTGGAAAGTTCCTTTTGGAATTTCGACGCTCTGTTCCAGCCCCAGCAGCACCCGGCCAGAGATCAGCACGACACCTTCTTCCTGCTGGGTGGGTCTGGGGGGCTCAGCACCCTGGGGACCCCCTGGGGACCCCCCTGAGCACCCTGGGGACCCTTCTGAGTAACTTTGGGATCTCTCTGAGCACCCTGGGGACCCCTTTGAGCACCCTGGGGACCCCCCTGAGCCTCCTGGGGACCTTTCTGACTCACCTGGGGACCCCCTGAGCACCCTGGGGACCCCCTGGAGCACTTTGGGGACCCTCTGAGTCCCCTGGGGATCCCCCTGAGCACCCTGGGGACCCCTGGGGACACCCCCTGAGGACCCCCTGGAGCACTTTGGGGACCCTTTTGGACCCCCTGAGCACCCTGGGGACCCTTCTGAACCCACTCTGAGCACCCTGGGGACCCCCTGAGCACCCTGGGGACCCCCCTGAGCACCCTGGAGACCCCTGGGAACCCCTCTGAGCACCCTGGGGACCCCCCTGAGCACCCTGGGGACCCTCTGAGCACCCTGGGGACCCCTGGGACCCCTCTGAGCTCCCTCAGGATCCCTCTGAGCCCCCTCGGGACCCCTGTGACCCTCCTCGAGACCCCTCTGAGCACCCTTGGGACCTCTCTGAGCACCCTGGGGACCCCTCTGGACCCCCTCTGACCCCCCCTAGGAATCCCTCTGAGCACCCTGGGGATCTCCTGAGCACCCTGGGAACCCCTTGGGACCCCTCTGAGCAGCCTGGGGACCCCCCTGAGCACCCTGGGGACCCTTCTGAACCCCCCTGAGCCCCCTCTGACCCCCTGGAGCACCTTGCAGACCCCTCTGACCCCCTTGGGACTCGTCTGAGCACCCTGGGACCCCTCTGAGCCCCCCCCAGCCCCTGAGCCCCCTTTGGGACTGCTCTGACCCCCCCCACAGCCCCCTGACCCCCCTGGGGACCCCTCTGAACCGCCCCCAGGACCCCTTTGAACCCCCTCCAGCCCCCTTGGGACCCCTCTGAACTCCCTCAGGACCCCTCTGAACACCCCCACAGCCCCTGAGCCCCCTTGGGACCCCCCTGAACCCCTCTTGGGACCCCTCTGAACTCCCCCACAGCCCCCTGGGACCCCTCAGAGCCCCCCACACCCCCTCACCCCTGTTGCCCACCCCACACCCCTCTACCCCCCAAAACCCCTCTGACCCTCCACAACCTCCACTGTCCCCTAAACCCCTCTGAGCCCCCCAAAACTCCCCCCAGACCCCTCCAGACCCCCCCCTCACATTTTTTACCCCCTCCAGACCCCCTCTTACCTTTTTTTGCCCCCCCAGACCCCGCTGAAGCCCCCCAGCTGCCCCCAGGTTACTCCTCCAAGGTGAAGAAGGTTCACTCACAGGGAGGCTACGGCTCACAGGGGTGAGACCCCAACCCTGGGGTGATCCTGGGGGGTCCCACGTGTGTCCCCCACCTCCCTGAACCCCCTTTTGGGGTCCCCCACCCCCCTGAACCCCCTTTTTGGGGTCTCCCATCAGGTACAGGTACGAGTGGAAGGTGGAGGAGGCACGGAAGAACCTCCTGAGGACTCACACCACCTCAGCCAGTGCTCGTGCCCTGTTCCAGCTGGCACAGCAGGTCTGGGGGTTTGGGGGGGTTTTGGGGGGGTTTTGGGGGGTCTGGGGGCTTTCGGGGGGTCTGGGGGTTTTGGGGGTTTTGGGGAGGTCTGGGGGTCTTGGCAGGGTCTGGGGTTTGGGGGGCTTTGGGGGTTTTGGGTGGTTTGGGGGTGTCTGGGGGTTTTGGATGGTTTGGGGACTTTTGGGGGCTTTGGGGGGGTCTGGGTGATTTGAGGAGGTCTGGGGGTTTGGGGGGGATATGGGGGTTTGGGGTGGTCTGGGGCTTTGGGGTTGGTCTGGGGGTTTGGGGCGCTTTGGGGGTTTTGGGGAGGTCTGGGGATTTGGGATGGTATGGGGGTCTTGGGGGAGTCTGGGGGTTTTGGGGGGTCTGGGGGTTTTGGGGGGTCTGGGGGTTTTGGGGAGGTCTGGGGGTTTGGGGGTGTCTGGGGGGATCTGGGGGCTTTGGGGGGGTGTGGGAGCTCTGGGGACTTCAGGGGTCTTGGCAGGGTCTGGGGGTTTTGGGGGGGTCTGGGGATTTGGGAGGGTCTGCGGGCTTTGGGGGTCTTGGCAGGGTCTGGGGTTTGGGAGGTCTGGGGGTTTTGGGGAGGGGTCTGAGGGTTTTGGGTGCTTTGGGGGGGTCTGGGGGTTTAGGGGGTCTGGGGCTTTGGTGGGTGGTTTGGGGGTTTGGGGTGGTCTGGGGGCTTTGGGGGATCTGTGGGCTTTGGGGGTGTCTGGGGCTTTGGAGGGGATATGGGGGTTTGGGGGTCTGGGGTGTCTGAGGGTTTTGGGGGTCTTGGCAGGGTCTGGGGGGGGTTGTAGCCATGAGGAAGAACAGAGGTATTTTTGGGGGGATTGGTGGGTTTGGGGTGTCAATAGGATTTGGGGTCTTAATGGAATTTGGGGGTGTCAATAGGATTTGGGGTGTTAATGGGATTTAGGGTATCCATGGGATTTGGGGTTTCAATGAGATTTGGGGTGTCAATGGGATTTGGGGTGTTAATGGGATTTGGGATTTTAATGGGATTTGGGGTGTTAATAGGATTTGGGGTTTCAATGAGATTTGGGGTGTCAATGGGATTTAGAGTGTTAATGGAATTTGGGATGTTAATGGGTTTGGGGTGTCCATGGGATTTGGGGTGTCAATGGGATTTGGGATTTTAATGGGGTTTGGGGTGTCAATAGGATTTGGGGTTTCAATAGGATTTAGGGTGTCAGTAGGATTTGGGATGTTAATGAGATTTGGGATTTTAATGGAATTCAGGTTGTCCATGGGATTTGGGGTGTCAATAGGATTTAGGGTGTCCATGGGATTTGGGATGTTAATGAGATTTGGGATTTTAATGGAATTCAGGTTGTCCATGGGATTTGGGGTGTCAATAGGATTTAGGGTGTCCATGGGATTTGGGGTTTCAATGAGATTTGGGGTGTCAATGGGATTCGGGGTGTCAATGGGATTTGGGTGTCAATGGGATTTGGGATTTTAATGGGATTTGGGATTTTAATGGGATTTAGGGTGCTCAGAGCAGTTGTTTTATTTTGGGGTGAGCTCATTAAGCCCCGAGCAATTTGTGGGTGATCAGAGCAGTTCAGGCCCAATCTGGGGGGTCTCACCTGTCCCCCCATCCTTGCTTTTTTTCCCCCCCCAGGAGAAATTCACCCCCGTGAAATATTTCTCCATCGACCGCGTGTTCCGCAACGAGAGCCTGGACGCCACTCACCTGGCCGAGTTCCACCAGGTGGAGGGCGTGGTGGCCGACCGGGGGCTCACCCTGGGCCACCTCATGGGCACCCTCAGGCAGTTCTTCACCAAGCTGGGTACACGGGGGGCACCTGGGGGGTCCCCAAATCTTTTTAGTGCCCCCCTGACCTCGCTGTGTGCCCCCAGGGATCTCCCAGCTGCGTTTTAAACCCGCCTACAACCCCTACACGGAGCCCAGCATGGAGGTGTTCAGCTACCACGAGGGTGAGGGGGGGTCCTGGGGGTCCACAGGGAGGTCTTGGGGGGCTCCTCTTATAGGTGGGGGTCTGGGGACCCCCCTAGAATTGGGTCTGGGGGTGTTCTTGAGGGGGAGCACTCTGGGGTTGGAGGTGTTCAGCTGCCACCAGGGTGAGGGGGGGTCCTGGGGGTCCCCATTTAGAGCAAGGGGGTCTTGGGAGGCGAGGGTGAGGGGGGTCCTGGGGGTCCCCCATTTAGCTTGGGGGGTCCTCTTGTAGGTGGGGGTCTGGGGACCCCCCTAGAATTGGGTCTGGGGGTGTTCTTGAGGGGGAAACACTCTGGGGTTCCAATATGGGGAGGGGGTCCTGGGGGTCCCCGTTTAGAGCAGGGAGGTCCTGGGGGGCTCCTCTTGTAGCTGGGGGTGTGGGGACCCCTCTCTGTGAGGGGGGTCCTGGGGGTCCCCCATTTAGCTTGGAGGGCTCCTCTTATAGGTGGGGGTCTGGGGACCCCCCTAGAATTGGGTCTGGGGGTGTTCTTGAGTTGGGGAGCACTCTGGGGTTCCAAAATGGGGTGGGGGTCTTTGGGGGTGCCCCACCTCATTTCTCTTTGCCCCCCCAGGCCTGAAGAAGTGGGTGGAGGTTGGGAACTCGGGGGTCTTTCGCCCCGAGCTGCTGCTGCCCATGGGGCTCCCCGAAAACGTCTCCGTCATCGCCTGGGGGCTCTCGCTGGAGCGGTGAGTGGGGGGGTCACCCTTGGGGGGTGGGGGGCGCCCATCCCATCTCCCCCCCACCCACTGACCCCCCTCCTCTTCCATCCCATCTCCCCCAGACCCACCATGATCAAATACGGCATCAAGAACATCCGGGAGCTCATGGGGCACCGAGTTAACCTGCAGATGGTCTATGACAGCCCCATGTGCCGCCTGGATGTGTGACCCCCGACCCACTCCGGGGGGTCCCCTCTTTTTGGGGAGGGGTCCCCACCAATAAAGCTCCATGTCGGCAGGCTCTGTGTGTGTGCTGGGGAAGGGAATTCGGGTTGGGCGGTGCTTGGGGAGGGTTTATTGTCACCTCATGGCGTTGCACGGCGCTGGGGAAGCCGGGACCCTCCAGGACGCGCCCGGGACTCTCCGGGACCTTCCAGGACCTTCCCGGGACCTTCCAGGACCTGCCCGGGACTCTCCGGGACTTTTCGGGAGCATCCGGCTCTTTCCACCATTCCCGCCACTGCCTTTTACTCACCGACGATTGGTCCGCGCAGGTGCCAATCATCCCTTGAGCTCCCTTAAGGCTCCAATCATCAGCCGGAGTGTAAAGGACGGGCGCTGATTGGGTGGCGGGAGTACCCGCCCAGCAGATCCCCGTGAGGGCGGTGTGGTGAGGGGAGATCGAGGCGTCCCGGGTATGGCTCCCCGCGCCCCCAGCCCACCCCTGGCACCCCGGCCGAGCCGGGTTTAGTGGCCCTAACCCACCCCTGGGGACCGTGCACGACCCCAGGACCCCGGCCCTAGCCGGGATTAGTGCCCCCAACCCACCGCAGGGACCCTCGCCTGGGCCGGGCCTTGAGCCCCCAGCCCACCTCCGGACCCCATCCTGAGGCAGGGGCTGTAGCAGCCCCATCCCAGCGGCCCCAACTCGGGGGTCCCTCCCCTGCAGCCCCCCGGTTCCAGGATGTCGCGGGAGGAGCCTGAGGGTCCCGAGCCGGAGGCAGCAGCGAGCGAAGGTCCCTTCCCAGGGGGACTGGGTGGGGACGAGCCCCCCAGCAAGGAGCCGGACAGGTACCACCTTCACCTTGAGCTTCGATTTGGAGTGAAAATGGAGAAAAAAGAGCCGGACGGGATGCCCGGGTGGTACAGGCAGGGGGGACACACCTGTCACCACGAGTCATAGCGTTAATTAGAGGGTAATTCTCAATTAACGGGACTGGCAGGGCTCTAACAGGGCAGAGTGGATGTGTGACCCTGACAGGGTGCACAACGCTGATTGAGGGTCCCTGTGTGATGCATTCCCGTGGTGGGACAGGGATGTCCCTCACCCTGTCCCCATGGGTTTGTCCCATTCCCTGTGTGACCCATTCCCGTGGTGGGACAGGGAATTCCCTCACCCTGTCCCCATGGGGTCTGTGCCCCTCACAGGGTTTGTCCCATTCCCTGTGTGACCCATTCCCGTGATGGGACAGGGAATTCCCTCACCCTGTCCCCAAGGGGTCCATGTCCCTCACAGGGGTCCCTGTGTGATCCATTCCTGTCATGGGGCAGGGAATTCCCTCACCCTGTCCCCATGGGTTTGTCCCATTCCCTGTGTGATCCATTCCCGTGGTGGAACAGGGATTGTCCCTCATCCTGTCCCATGGGGTCCGTGCCCCTCACAGGGGTCCCTGTGTGATCTATTCCCGTGGTGGGACTGGGAATTCCCTCACCCTGTCCCCATGGGGTCTGTGCCCCTCACAGGGGTGGTCCCATCCCCTGTGTGATCCATGACCCTGATTGAGGGTCCCTGTGTGATCCATTCCTGTGGTGGGACAGGGAATTCCTTCACCCCCATGGGGTCTGTGTCACTCACAGGGGTCCTGTGATCCATTCCTGTCATGGGACAGGGAATTCCCTCACCCTGTCCCCATGGGTTTGTCCCATTCCCTGTGTGATCCATGGCCCTGATTGAGGGTCCCTGTCCCTGTGATCCATTCCTGTCATGGGACAGGGAATTCCTTCACCCTGTCCCCATGGGGTCTGTGCCCCTCACAGGGGTGGTCCCATTCCTTGTGTGATCCATGGCCCTGATTGAGGGTCCCTGTCCCTGTGATCCATTCCCGTGGTGGGACAGGGATTGTCCATGGGTTTGTCCCATTCCCTGTGTGATCCATGGCCCTGATTGAGGGTCCCTGTCCCTGTGATCCATGGCCCTGCTGGGGGTGTCCCCGTCCCCGCGGGCTCCACGGGCTGCCCCCCGCCCCTCCCCGGTGACGGAGGCTCCCGTGTTCCGGCCGAGGCCGTGCCCGGAGCCGCCGCTGGGTCTCTGCTCGTCCAAATACTTCTCCTCGCTGGACGCCACCGTGGAGCGGCTGCAGCGGCAGGCTCAGGACGTCTTCAGCCGCATCAACGAGGGCCGCCAGGAAGACCACCAGGTGCTCAGCGGCTTCAGGGACAACCTCCTGCAGAAGGTAAGCCCGGGAGGGGCTGCCGGCTCCCCTCCCTTCCCGCCGGGGCGCGGGGAATCGCGTTATTCCGCCCGGCTTGGCCGGGGAACGGCGGCACAGCCCGGGCGGGGAGGCAGCTGCGGAGCCCGGCCGGGGGGAGCCCCCCGAGCCCCCGCGGGGGCGGCCGCAGCTGCCTCCGGCCCCGCTTCCAGCGGCCCCCGATGTCCCCCCGATGTTCCCCCCTTGTCCCCACGCTGCCCTCGCTCCGGACTTCGCTCCCGCCGCTGTCTCGGCGGCCCGGAGAGGGGCCCGGCCGGGGGGGTCCCCAAACCCCCGGTGCAGATGGCGGCGCGGTTTGGCAGCTGCGGCCCGCGCTGACCCCGCGTTCGGTGGCCACCGCCACCGGCGCTGCGGCTACCGGGACGCAGCTGGCGGCGGCCGGGCCAGGCCGGGAGCGGCGCCAGCGCGGGCGGGCGCAGCTGCCCCCCGGCCTCGGGGGACGGGCGGCCGTGCCAGTAGCTCCGGGACGAGCCGCGGCCCCGCTCGGGCAGGTTTCGGAGCTGGCGGAGCAGCTGGAGGAGCGGCTCTTCCACGTTTACGGCTTCCACAACGAGCTGATCCAGGAGAGGCTGCAGGAGCTGACCGAGGTGATGGAGAGCGTGGAGGAGATGCAGGCGGAGATGCGCCACATCTGCGGCTCCGTGGAGGCGGCTTACCGGGACCTGTGCCTGCAGCCCGAGGCCTGAGGGCACCCCAAAGCTGAGCGGGACCCCCCAAAACCGCGGGAGCGCAGGGCTGTGCCGGGCCAAGGGGGATTTCAGCTCCAAAAGGGGAATTTTGGCTTTAAAAGGGAGATTTTGGCTTTAAAAGGGAGATTTTGGCCCCAAAAGAGGGATTTTGGCCCTAAAAGAGGGAATTTTGGCTCCAAAAGGGGGATTTCAGCCCCAAAAGGGGGATTTTGGCTTTAAAAGGGAGATTTTGGCCTCAAAAGGAATTTTGGATTCTC
>JAJEOU010000912.1:11717-30072 GCA_021534815.1 Acrocephalus arundinaceus | reverse complement strand
AATGACATTTTTCATGTGAAATCAATCTCGTGTTTTGTCGATTCAGCCAGTGCAGCTTCACAATCTGCAAAGAAATTACAATTGTCAGCTGTGCTGGGTGTGTGATTGGTGCTGCCCAGACAATGAGCAAGGGGATTGGGAAATGCTGGAGGATTTGGGCATAAAAATCTCCAGCAGCCCCAGGCACATGCCGCCACTTGCACTCAGGCTGGCCCCAGGGAAAGCGCAGATTTGGATTGGCACCAGAGCCCACCGTTGGCTCAAGAACTCGCCTGCAAAGGCACTGCGTTGGAAGAAACTGCGGGACTGCACGGAGCGTCCAACTCCAACCAGAGCCACCCAGGGAGGACAAATCCACCCCATGGCACAGGCAGTCTTTAGCAAGCGCTCCGTGTCCTCTGAAGGTCATCCTGGAGCCAGCAAAGCCAACAGGGATCTCCTTGGAACCTGGGCACGGAGAATTTCAGAACTTGCTGTGCTGTGACAGGCCACTGATCCCCAAGGAAACACTGCCATTTGATCTGAGGCTTGGAAAAGGCTTCCAAAATTGAATGATAGCCCTGGGATTATGGGTGTTGTGGTTTGATTAGAAGTGTGTAATATCACAATGGTGGAAAACTTAAGAGTTTTGGAGGTTTAGTATATAGTAATATATATGTAAGCAAGATGGAGGATTTAGGGTGTAGAATAAGTCCTTTATCAAACTTTTGTTCTTAATGGGGTGGGTGATGTTTTTGTAATTAAGTAAGAAAAATCCACATTGGGACCTGGGGGTGGTTGGGTTATTGGTAACAAAGGAAAATAATTTAGGTGTCATTTTTCATAATTGAACAGTTTTGTTCTTAGAAGACGCTTGGAAAGAGAGAAGACAGAGCAATTTCCTACTTTGGTTAACCTAGAACTTCACGAGCTTGTGAGATTGTAACAATAGATAGAATTAATAAACATCTGAGTCTGAACATTGAAAATCTGTCCCTCGAGCAATTTAATCCCGGCTCCTAACAGAAAAAGAAGACAAATGCCACAGGGACCCTGAGCCAGCTCTGCTGCCTTTGGCAGCACTTTGGCAAAAGAGCTGCAGTAAGGGGGAGAAAAACAGTGACTGGGACTGCTGCGGCCTAGGGATGCAGGAAGGGCCAATGGACACTTAGTGCTTGAGATTGCTCCAGAATCCAGAAGGAGCTGGAGACTGGGAAGCCCAAGTTCTCACAGCACTCCAAGGAATGAGAACCCTTGGTGTGAAGTTCCCTTGGAGGAACCCCAGGGGACGTTGCTGCAGGATCAGCAAGGAGCAGAATGCAGGCAGGATATCTGCTCCTTTTCCTGCTCTGTGTGCAGGTCACAGGCGTGTGATGGCCCCTGCTCCCACAGAGCACTTGCCCATGGAGGCTGCAGGGTAAAAAAGCAATCCCATGGCAAAGAGAGGCTTTGCCACTTGGAAGTCCCACTTGCTCTTGTTGTTTCGGGCTTGAATGGCTCTCATGCCAAAGCACAGGCCACGTTTAGAAAGGGGGCTTTTAGGGGGAAAAAGGGGCAGAGCCTTTAGAGGAAAAGAGGATCAGGCACTCACATGCCTGAAACTCCTTCAGCTACAATAAACCTTTTCTGAATATTTAATATATAATCTATTAAAAAATTATTAATATAATGTAATAACCTGTTGATAACAGTCTGCTTGCTGTGTTACTGAACACTTCGTGAGCAAGTGAACCATTATAGGCAATGCCCAGATTCTTATTTTACATTATGGCACGTTGCTGCTTCAATTGCAGAACTGCCTCAGTGTGGAGAAAATCAGCCTAAATTTATTGTCAGTTTAGTAGATGCGGGTGAGAAACAGTGAATTACGGATTCAAGTAGGTTTTCTAACCTTCTCATCCACAGGAATTTTGTGCTGCCTTTTTTCATTGTTTGCACAAACAATTTTTGAGTCGTTCTGTATCCTTCAGGGAGGTATCCACTAGTGACCAAAAAAGAAAAGGGCATTAAGGCACTCAATTCTCTTTTAACACACATTTGCACTAAGCTGTAGCTTTAAACTAAGAAACTTAGTAACTTAGTACACTTAGATTTTCTTTAGTCATGTACTTGTGGAAAAATGGCAGAGGAACAGGCATTATCCAAGCTGTAAGAACAGCAGGTTTCTTGGCTTAAACATTGTGTACAAGAAAGCACCACAATCTGAATGATTCCCTCTTAGGTAAAACAGAAATGGTTCATGGTGTGTAAAGAAGCAGGTGATGGAAATAAACCAATGTCCCTGGGCTGGGGCAGCAAGCCTGGGAAGTCCAACGCTTGGATAAAAAGAGAGCTGGCAAGGGCCAAGCCCAAGCTGCAGGCAGGCATTGCTCAAGCAAGAGGAGCTTGTGTTGTGTTTTAATCTCCTTTTTGCCAGTTTCAGGATTAAATGCTCGAGACAATTGTTTGTGTTCGGACAGATGTTTATTTAATTCTTTTTCTATATCACAGTCCCACAAGATAGTCAGTTCTACAACACTTTCTAGCTAACAAATCAAAAATGGACCCCTATCTCCTCTTTTCCACCTAATTTTCAAAGTATTTTAAGGATGATTGGTCCAATTAAAAAAAGGACACCTGAAATTATATTTTGACTTTTAAACAATAACCACCCCCCCCCACCACCTTTTGGCCTCCATGAGGAATTTTTTTGCCCAAGGTACAAAAATAAAACCCAAAACCCTGAAAGAAGGTGAAAAAAGAAGGACCAAGCCTATCCCCTAAAACCTGCCATCTTGCTATATATATATGTTACTATATTCTAAACTCCTTAAACTCTATAAGGTTTTCCTCTGTGTGACATTGTACACTTCTATATCAACTACACACCCATAATCCCAGTTTTGAGCCTTCTACCATGGCCTCAGGTCAAAATGCAGTGTTTTCTTGGGTGCCAGTGCCCTGTCAGACAGCAAGTCTGAATTCTCAGTTGCCCACAGTTCCAACAACAAACTGTTCAAGTTTTGAGCAGGCCAGACTGAGGAACAAAGAGCAGCTGCTGCTTGCTGTAAAAGTCGTTTATGAAGTGGCTAGATCAGTCTCACAAAGCTCCGAGTGTTACAGCCGTGCCATCGTGCAAAATGCCTTCCTGCCATAGAGTCCCCATGTGCCCAAGCAGAAAGCAGCAGCAGCACCCCTGAATACAATGCACTCTATTCAATAAATCATCCAGTCAGCCAACAAACACGGATCTATTTACTGTCCTTTTCGACCTTATCCTGGTCTAACACAGTTGGACGAACAATGGTCATCATTCTTAACACAAGGCCTACACCTTCTATTCTGTTTAGCAATGTTAGCAATGCTCTGTTATATTTATGTATATGTCTGGGACTTAGTTAAACTTTGTACAGGTAATGCTGCTGAAATTTAAACTTGGTTTTAGGGCTTTTCTATCACGCCAAATAACAGCTCTCTTATTTGCTTAAGGCACTTTAAGCGTATTTTAACTCACCTAAAACTAAAACTTACTTCCCACTCATGCTCTGTGTGACTGATGTATCACAGTTTCTCGAGAGTTTCAAACCAAGCCCTGCATTCTTTTCTGCTCTAAGCCTGTGTGCACGGGGTTCCTGGGAGATGTTCTGTCATGTTTCAAACAAGGCTGGAAACGACTCCATGGGTCCGTTGCTCTCTCTCGTTCCCAGGTCTTCCACACAGTGCAGGTGGTTTCCAGCTGTGACCTCCTGTCCAACAGAGAATCCCATGGGATCCCACCAGTACAAGCTATGACAGGTGGGGATTTCGTCTCCTTTCCAGCTGGGATCGGGGAGCTTTTGCAGTGTCCCGACGGTGCCCCTGCGATCACCCAGAGGTGCTGGGAATCCAAAGGGATCGTGGTGGAGCAGATGAAGCATTACCTGGGACACACCTGTGTGAAGGGCAAACCAAAAATAGCATCAGATATGGTCAGGAGTTCTCTGGAGCAGATTGGTGGGTGTGGGAGGGGAAGGGGAATCCTGTGGGAATTGGGATCGAAAAGGAAGAAGGAAAAAAAGAGGAAGCGAAAAAAAAAAGAAAGGGGGGACTGGGGAGAAAAAGAGGAAAGGGAATTGGAATCAATTATGGAATTTCCATGGCTGGATCTCACTCTCATCTCAGACAGGTGAGAATTCAGTGGATTTGATCTCTTCCCTCAGCCCATTGCCATGGGAATTCATGGGGAATGATTTGAATTGTGATGACCAATCGCAATGGACAGCAGAGAGAGTGATAGGAGCAATCCCCTTGCTGGGATTCCAGGGAACATAAATCCAATCCTGTCCCCAGGCTGGCTCTGTTGTGCCCGGTGCAGCTTCCAGGGAAGTGCCCTGTCCCTGCCCTGAGCCCAGCACGAGCCTTTCCTTGGGGTGTTCTCTGGCCCTGGCCTGGGGCAGGAAGGGCACTGCTGGAGTGCTTTGGTGGCCCCACGGCTGGCCAGTTCCCCCAGGGGGGCCCAGGTCACTCCCAGTATGGCCCTGGTGGCTCCCAGTCCACCCCCAGTAATGATCCCAGTCCAACTTTCAGTTACACTCAGTATGGTCCCTGTAATCATCCTGGGTCATTCCCAGTATGTTCCCACCATGTCCCCAGGTGTTCCATTCACCCCTACTATAGGTCCAGGCCTCCCAGTATGGTTTCCAGTTATCCCAAGTATGTTCTCAGTCCCTCCCACTATAGCTCCAGTCCTTCCCAGTATGATTTCCAGTATGACCAGTCACTCTCAGTATGGTGCCATTTGCCCCCCAGCATGGTCCAGTTTGCTCTCACAGTCACCCTGCATTGGTTCCAGTCACTCCCAGTATGATCCCAAGTCACTCCAGATACTCCCAGTGATTATTTCCTGTAACTTCCTTTACAGTTCCTCTGTTGATTCCCAGTCACTCCTGGTCTTTCCAGTAAATTCCTCCAGTTGCCCCCAGTGTGTTTTCCACTCCACTCCTGATAACTTGCAGTAGCTTTCTAACATGATTCCCTTGCTCATAGCCACTCCCATCACCTCCAGGCATGATTTTCCAGTCTCTCCTGTATATCCCTAATTGCCTCAAACAATGGTCCCAGTTGGCCCCAGCCTACTTCCTAGTTTACTTCGAGTAAATGATTTCGTCAGATTACTCCAGTCCACACCCTCTTTCGTTGGCGGCCAGTTTGCTCCCACTATGATTCCAGGTTGTCCCCCAGCATAGTTCACTTCCTCCCAGTGTAATCCCAGTTGTATCGATCCATCCACTCCCAGTATGATCCTATCTGCGTGCCATTCCATGATCCGCAGTTGCCCCCAGTATAGTGTCAGTGTGCTCCCAGTCCCTCCCAGTCCTGATCAGTTTCTCTTCAGTGGCCCAAGCATAGACCAGTCATTCCAAGTATGATCCCAGTTTGGAGTCCCATGATAATCCCAGTCGTCCTCCAGCACAGTCCCCCAGTCAATCGCACCAGTTTGTTCCATTGTAGACCCCAGTTGCTCCCCAGTCGCTCTCAGGTGTTCCCAGTCACCCCCTAGTAAATGGTCACAAACACTCCCAGTATATCCCAGTTACCCTGCAATACTCAGTTATAGCCAGTTCACATCGCACTTATCCCAGTAGAGCTCCAGTTTCCACCAGTATGATCCCAGTCACTCTCAGTAAAATCCAGCTGGTCCCACGATGATCCCCTGTTCCCCAGTTCTGGTCCTGCTGGGTCCCAGCTTGCTCTGATGCCTGCCTCCCGGTGGGTGGCCAGTCCTGGGGCCCGGTGATTGCCGGTGTATCCCGTGTCTCCTGGTGTATCCGGCATTATGCCGCGGTGTAAAATTCCAGTGGTATGCCCAATGTACCAGTCCATCCCAAGCGCAGTCCCAGTCCATCTGGTCTCTTTCGCCTGGAATACGTGCCCCTCCCAACCCCTGGAACCTGCTGGCCAGACACCCCCAAGATGCTGGGCGGGACTCGGGGGCTCCGTGTTGCACTTGGGCCTCTCTGATTGCCAATTCGCAGAGCACCCCAAAACCCCCATTCCGGAGCACCCATGATCCCCTTGAACCCCCTTTTGCCGGGCATGGGTTCCACCTTGCGCCCCTTATCTGGCACCAACAACCCCGTGCCCCTTTCACCGCATATCCCGCCTCTCCTGCACCCAGAGCCCTCTTTTCCTTGGCCCATTTATTCCCCTTGCATCCATATTTCCTGCCTTTCCTAGCACCCAGCCCCTTTTTCCCTAACACTGAGAACACTTGGACCCCATTCCAGCCATCCCCGGGTTTCACCTTCTTAAAGGAATTGGGACCACGGGAACGCGTGAGCCTCACTTTCCTAACTTACAGGGACCCACTTAACCCACCCATCCCAGCTATCTACCCATCCCCACCTCCCCTTTTCTAAACCCTGAATCCCCAAACCGCCCTTCCCTGCTCTCCCAGCTCTGCCCTTTCCCCCTTTCCTTCACTCGTGACGCCCCCGACCCCAATATCTCCATGTCCCCCCATGTTCTCCTCTACCTGCGGTCCCCTGCTCGTGGCGCTGTCGGAGCCCGGCCCGGGTTCACCCCAGTTCCTGTCCATGGCGGTCCCTGGAATGGGATCCCCTTCCAGGCCGCACGCCAGCTCGGTATGTGCTAATCTAGGCGAGCGGTCCTTTTTGGGGAGACTTCTTTGGTTATGGCATGTTTTTCGTTTTGATCTTTGAGGGGGTGGTTTTGCCTGTATAAATCTCCTGCCGTAGTAGGGTTGTTAGTGGCGGCCGAGCCGACCGCCGGAGCGGCCGGAGCGGCGGGATATTGGGATGGCCGGAGCCGGCACAAGGAGCGGCAACCGGCACGGGTGCCTAGCAGGGAGCTGCAGATGCTGCAGGAGCGGGCACAGCCAGAGCGGGGCGCAGGGCGGGAAGCCGGGGCTGGGGGATCTGTGGCTGCCATGGCACCTGTGGGACTGCAGTGGGGATCCGTGGGACTGGGCCACGGGATCTGGGCGCTGGATGTGCATCCATGCGGGACCCAAGGGGGCTGGGATGAGGCTTCTGTGGGTCTCCTTTAGACTCTGGGCTCTGTGGGCTGAATGGGGCTCTGGTGGGGCTGGGACACAATTTCCGTGGGTCTCTTGTGGGTCCAATCCCTCCCCAGGTCTCCACAAACTTGCATGGATAGGTTTTCTGGCTGTGACCTTCTGTCCCATAGGGAGTGTCTGTGCATACCGATCAGCTTGGCTCTTGGAAGGCGGAAAGTTCCTCTCCTTCCAGCTGGGATCTGGGGCATATCATGGTGGCGACGGCACTGCCCAGTCACCTAGAGGGGCTGGGAACAGGATGAGGATGGAGGCTGAGGAATGAACAAATCCCCTGGGGCACACTTGCCTGGGAATGTCTCTGGAAATATATGTCAGATATGGGTTGGAAGTGCTGGAGAGTAAAGGTGGGGAGGGTGAAATCCCATGGGAATGTGGGATTGGAAATGTGGGATTTGGGAGGGCAAAAATTTGGAAACATGGGGAATTCCCATGGGTCCTCATGGAATGGATCCCCCTGCTGTCCCATTCCCATGGGAATTAGTCTGTAGATGGATCTCACATGGCCATGCCTTTTTCCCATTGAATTCATGGGCAGATCTCACCCCCATCCCTTGCAATGGGAATTCCAATGGATGCATCTCACAGTTATCCCATTCCAGAACCCCCTGATTGTCCATGTGTTCTGGAAAAGTGGAAAGCGAGATCCTGACGTTTTCCCTGCTCACCATACGGATTCTACCCCACCAAACCATCGGGATCAGCGGATTAAGGGGGATGAAATCCGGGATCGTTTCCCAGCAGCACAGCACCTTCCACACCTGCCAGGATTGAAGGCGCTGCCGGAGGATGTGGGAGCAGCACCGGTGCCGGTGGAGCACCCGGAATGCGGAGACGCCCAGGGTATCTTCTCCTGGGGTGAGGTTGGGAATGTGGAATAGTGGGAATTAGGAAATTTGGAGTGTGGGAGCAGCAGATGGGGTTCCCCTCCTCTCCTCCACGATCCCCGTCCTTCCCAGAGCTGAAATCCAGTGGGATCTCACCCTGGTGGTTGCTGTGTGTCCCAAAACATCGCTGCAATCGTCATCATTTCTCCTCACAGATATCGGCATCTGGAGCTCCAATTGTTGGTTCCCCCCAGACCATCCTGGGGTCTCCCTGTTCTTCCTCTCCCTCCCAAGCTGCTGGGGTCCCCCACGACCACTCCACCCCCCTAAATCCTCCTGGATCTGCACACGGGACCATGTCCCTCCCCAGAATGATGAGGGTCCTGGGCTGAGCCCCCCACTTCAGCCGGGGGTGTGGGAGGGACTTGGGGGTTCTGGTGCATTGGAAGTGGCTGCTCCAGGATGAGCCGCACTTGCTCCTGATCTGTTGGGTTCCAGTTTCCCTCAGCACTCCCAGCATGAGCCCAGTCACTCCACAGAATGATCCTGGTCACTTCCCCCTCACTCCACTGAGGGATCCATCTTGCTCCAGTATGAGCCCGAGTCACCTCCCAGTCATTCCCCATTATGAATGCAAATTGCCCCCAGCACAGTCCCAGTTGTTCCGCGTTTTGCACCCACTATTATCCAGTGTGTTCCATTCTCCCAGTTTGTCCCAGTATAGTCCCAAGTCATTTCACAGTATGATGCCAGTCTGTCCCAGCAGAGGCCCCAGTCCACACACACTTATCTCCAGTTTCCCCCAGCACGTCCCCAGGTTAACCTCAGCACATTCCCAGTAAGCTCCCATTGTGGTCCAGTCACCACCTGCAATGGTCTCAGACACTCCAGTATATCCCAGCTGCGCCTGAACATTCTTTGGCATGCATTTCTAGGGCACTCCCGAATTACCCCAGCATGAGTTCAAATCGCCCCCCAGTTTATATCCAGTCACTGCAGTACATCCCAGTTTCACCAGCATACATCCTGTCATTCCTATATATCCCAGTTTATCCCCACTATATCCCCAGTAGGTGTCAGCATGTTCCCTGGGAGACCGAGTAACCCCAGTCAGGGTCCATTAACACCTACTATAATTCCGAGTCTGATGCCAGTGGCCTCCGTGTGATGCACTTTCTCCCTTAAAAACCAGTAATGACCCCAGTAGCGTCCAGTCATGAATCCTCATGGCTCCCAGTCCTTCCCCAGTAATATCCCAGTCACTCCAGCATGCTCCCAGTCATTGTCCACTTCACTCCTCCAGGTTGCTTCAGTGTGATTCTCAGGTGCTCACAGCCATAACCAGTCAATCCCAGTAGGACTTCCAGTCACCCTCAGTGTTGACCCCAGCTGCTGCAAATAGTTCCGTTTTCCCAGTTCCTCCCAGATTGTGGTTGCATTGTCGCCAGTTATTAGTTAACAGCACTTCCAGTGTTATCCAGTTTCCTCCAAGGTTAATGTTCTGGTACCTCGTAGCAAATCCCAGTCTTTCCCATTAACTCCCAGTTGCCTCCGCTGATCCCAGTTTTCTGGGCAGTTGTCCAAATGTGATCCCCAGTTGCTCAGTATGATCCCCAGTTTCCGACTTGTGATCTCAAGCCCTCGCAATGGTTCCAGTCCCCTTCGTTGATCCCAGTTGCTCCCAATGTGTCCACATTTTCCATCCCAAACAGTAGCTCCCAGTAACCCCGCAGTTCAGGATCTGTTCACACGCCATTGTACCCAGGGGCTCCAGGATTGAACCCAGTTTTGGTTCCAGTCCACCTCCAGTTGACCCAGTTACGCCCAATATACTCCCAGTATGATTCCAGTCATGCCCTGAGTGACTGCCTGTCAACTCCCAGTCTGAGCCCCAGTTGCTCCCAGTAACCTCCAGCATGGGTTTCCAGTCACAGCAAGCACCTTCCAGTCATTCCCCAGTCTGGTTTCCAGTAGGATCCAGTATGACCCCAGCATGGCACAGCTGCTCCCATTTACCCCCACTGTGGTTCAGTCTCTCCCAGTGTATCCGCAGTTGCTCCCCGCATGTTCCCAGGTCCACTCCCAAGTTGTCCTCAGCTGCTTCCAGCCTGATTTCCAGTTGCTCACAGCCAATCCTAATCACTCTCAGTGCAGTCCCAGTTGGCTGCCAGTATGGTCCAGTATGGATCCCAGTCTCCCACAGCATGGGCCCTGCCTCTCCCACTGTGATCCCACAGTAGGATCCCAGAGCCCCAGGCACCTTTGCAGAGGCCCCAGCCATGCTGTTTTTGCCCCCAGCCTGCCCACGCCAGCCTGGGGCTGCTCCCGGGGCTTTTCTGTGCTCAGCATTGGCCTTGGCAAAGTGCCTGGGAGAGACCTGGGCAAGGAGCCCTGCAGCCCCCAGGCCCTGGCCCTGAGGCGTCAGCGCTGCCCCAAGCAGTGCCCCAGGCCTGTCCCTGCTGCAAGCCCGGCACTGCACCCCCAGCACTGTGCCCGGCCCCGAAGCACTTCAGGCCCATACAGGCAACACCAGGCCAGCAGGGCAGCGGGGCAGGGCCAGCGGCAGCAGCACTGCAAACACCAAGGGCTGCTGCTGCTGCTGCTGGGCACAGCTGCTGTGCCAGCACTTGATCTGCCCCCAGCTCTGCACACAAGAAATTGCTGCTGCAAGCTGCAGGGAGGGAACCAAAGTGGGGGATGTCTGAGGAAAACTTGGCTGGGAGAAGATTCCTGAGTTTCCTTAAATGCCACCAAGAGTTCATCCCCTCTTTGACACAGCCTGGTGGGCAAAAGGGGAGATGGACGGAATTCAAATCAGAAAATTGCACGAATAAGAATGGTTTTTCTTTTTGAAATTTTAAAAACAATACAAGAAGAAAGAACCTCCAAAATGAAACAGCAGAATATCAAAGATTACTTTTTATTACATGTTGATTTGGCAGAAAACTGGCCACAGCAGTATTAATGTTCCCTAAAAACCATCCGTCATCGTCTCCACACGGCCAGCCTTGAGCCTCCTGGTTCCTTCAGGCTGTAGATTAGGGGGTTCAGGGCTGGAAGCACCAACGAGTACAGAACTGGGAACAGGGCCAGATCCAGGGATGGAGGAGGAGATGGAGGGTGGCTTCAGGTGACAATCATGCCAGTGCTTGATAAACAAACAGAGCAGCCAGGTGAGGGGCAGGTGGAAAAGGCTTTTTGCCGTCCCTGCTCCGAGGGGATCCTCAGCACAGCCCTGAAATCTGCACATAGGAGAAAACCAATGAACACAAACAACCCAAATGAGCAAAAAGGCACTAAACCACAAGAAGCCCCAACTTCCCTGTTGGTTGAGTGTAAGCAAGAGAGCTTTGAGAGATTAGGGGATTTCACAAGAAGAACAGACCAAGAGCATGCCATGGCACAGGGCAGGGAAAAATGTATTGGCTGTTGTGCAGCAGTAGTAGAGAAAGGCACTGGCCCAGGGCAGCTGCTGCCATATGGGGCACAAGCTTCTGCATGCCCAGGAGGGTTCCCAAGTGCAGGGGTTTGCAGATGGGACACTTAGCGGTCGTAGCACATGATGGTCAGCAGGGAAATATTCTGATGAGATGAAGAGGTTGAGGAAAAAAACTGTGCAGCACATCCTGCATAGGAGATGTTCGTGGCTGTCCCAGAGGGAATGTGCATGGCTTGGGGACAGTGGTGCAGATGCAGCCCAGGTTCGGGTGAGGGCCAGGTTGAGCAGAAGAAAACATGGGGCTGTGCAGGAGTGGGCCGCAGGGCAACGGCGCTGAAATGATGAGGCCGTTGCCCAGGAGGGCAAGGCCAGGGAAGATTGCCCAGAAGAGGCAGAAAGTGCAGGAGCTGCCAAGTGCCGCGTGTCTGCCAATGGCGCAGGAGGAAGGTGGCTATGAGCTGCTGTTGGACATTTTGCTCTGGCTGGCCCTGGGCACCTGTTCATGGATAAAGGACAGGGACAAGTCAGCAGAGGCTGCTTGAGCCGAACCTGGCCATTCCCTGCAGACGTCCTGCGTTGACTCACCCCACCCTTGTTCCTGCTCTGGGAAATCCTTCCCCCAGGTCCTGCCTGAGCTCCAGTTTGTTGCTGTCTGAGAGTGCCAGGAGCAGCCAGGCCTGTGCGTGGGGGCTCTGGAGGACCAGTCCCTGCCCTGCTGCCAGTGGGTTTTGTGCCATGTTTTGCAGAGGGAAACGGCTTGGGATATTCAGGAATTTGTCAGGGGAATCACTCCTTAAATGGCAGACAGCTTTTTACTGCGTCTGTCACTCCCATCTTCAAAGTCCATGGGAGATCAGGAAGGAGATTTCAGCCATTGTTTCCTTTCCCTACTTCAATTCTTTTTCTCTGAGGTCCAGGAAATCCCCAGCATTCCTGCTGCCACTCAGAGTTTGACACTTGAGAAGAGTGGGAGGCAAAGGATTTCCCCTGCTGGCTCAGGGAAGGTTGGGGGCTGGATGGGCTTGTTTCCCAACTGCCCTTGGGTTGCAGTTTTGGCTGCAATAGAGCCACAGTCACACTCCCCTGTCACCCTGGGCATAACCAGACCCTGCCCAGAAGCAGAGGGATCCCTCAATTGTCTTCCCCTCTCCAAAGGGCTCTGGGCAAGGTTCTCAGCACCCCCTCTGCTAAGGACACTTCCCGGCTTCCCTTGGCAAACCCAGCAGCATTTCCTCAGCTCTGGCATCTCTGCACTTCCCCGTGGACATTTCAGGGAACCTTCCCAGGGCTCTGCAAGATTTGCAGCCAGGAGGGCAAGCTCAGAGCTGGGTAGACAACCAGCAAAGGAGAATCCCCGGCTGTGCCGATGATGGGATCCCAGGGAGGGGGCTCAGCTCATCCCCTATTCCCATGGAGCTGCTCTGCCCCACAGCCCCACAGGTCCCAGGGAAAGCTTTGGACACGGCATTTGCCATGGCCACAGCTGCCCTGGCAGGAAATGCAAGGGCATGCCTGACTCAGCTGCTGCAAAGGCCAGAGCCTCCCTGAGAGACCAGATGCAGGGACAGGACAGGCAAGTACTGAAACAAGAGCAGATGTGGTTGCTGCTGTGCCTGGGAGGGCAGGGCAGAGACACCCGGGCACTCAGGACAGTGTCTGTAGCAAGCTGGGCCTGGCACCTCCCACACCACCCACAGTCCCTCCTGCCCCCAGATCAGCTGCCTCTTCAGCCCCCTCTCCTTCCCTCAGCATCTTCCCGGGCCTGACCCATTTCCCTCTGAAGGAGCCTATGCCCTGCCAGTTGCTCGCAGAGCCCATCCCACCCTCTGTGCCCTGGGCCCCGGCCGTACAGAAAAAAACCTGCGTCTTGCAGGCCTGGCTGGGGCAGGTCTCTGTCTGCAGGTGGGCAAGGGCAGTTCAGAAGCCCTGCTGGCCTGCCAAGGTGCAGCTGGGCTGTGCAGAACTTGAGCATGGCTGAAGACCCTTTAGAGGCTCCCAGCAAGAGAGAGTACCCAAAGTTACAGTTCTGGAGTCTCTGTAAAATGTTTAAATATTACTTTGATGGTCCTGTGTTGTCCCTTTGACCTAAGAATGTTCTGTGATTCTGTGATGACAGTTCCTCTTCTGCATTCTCTCATCCACCTGTTGCTGTTATCAAAAGAGTAAAAATAATCTTTGTAACAGCTTGAACAGTAAAGTAAAAAACCAGACGTTTAACTGGAAGCTTCCAGGTTGTCCCAGTGGGGATGGGGCCACACCCAGCTCCTGAGTTCAGAAATTTATAAAAACATTATTGATTAGCGGTATTTAAAGGAACATCCAGTACAGTAATTTCAGTTTTCCCATTTACACACCCCTGGGTCAACCCATTGAGTAGGTCCAAGGGCGTCTTTGCCCCAACTTTATTTTTTAAGGGACTGCTCACACTCTGGTTTAAAAACCAAAATGTTCTCCTTGTACCTCTTGTTCCTGATTAATAAGTTCATACAGATATTTCAGGATGTATTTGGAAGCTTATTGGTCTAATTCTAAGAGAAGGAGTAGGAAACATACAGAGTTTATTAAGAGATTATAGTTAATAGGTATGTAAATGTAGTTTAATAGAGTTAATTATAAGTATTATAGATTTTTTTAACTATTTAAATAGTAGTTAACAGGGCTACAAATATATGAAAAATTTTTATTAAAAAAGGGGGCAAATTTTCTCCTTTTCTTTTTGTCACACCCAAACTTTCCCATCCTTTCCCCAAGAGGAAATTGACAAACACTTCCAGCAAAGCACTGATCTTTACAGCAATGCCAGGCCTTACCTTCTTTTTTGGCAAGTTCCTCCGCAGCTGTGCCCCAGGTGGTGTGGAGCTGGGAGCGCCCTGCCCCCACACAGCCCTCTCAGCAGCAGCAGCAGCAGCAGCTGCCCTGCTCAGGTGGCTCCTTCCCCCCACAGCTTCTCCCCAGCGCTGGCCAGCAGCTCCCCGGGCCGGACTGAGAGCTGCCCTGCAGGCAGCAGGGAGTCCCTGGAGCCAGCACAGCGCCCTGGGCTGCAGGACCCCTGCTCTGCACACAGCCTGGGCACCCCTGGCTTGCCCAGCCCCGGCTGCCTCACCCTGCAGCAGAGCCTGGCCCCAGGGGCTGCCTGGTGGCTGGGCCTGGGCTGGGGCAGCAGGGAAAAACCCAGCAACGCACCTAATGGGCCACATCCCGGCCCTGCAGCAGCTCCCCAACAGTTTGCTCCTGGAAGGTGCTCCAAGCTGTGGGATGTGGCAGCTTCAGGAAGCTGCAGCTCTCTTCCCCCAGCCAGAGAGTGACTGTTTGCAGCCTTGGGAGATTTCTCCTGCAAGTGAGCCATGAGTGAGCTTGCCTTCTGTGCTGCCAAGCCCAGGCTGAGCTGAAGCCCTGTGTGCCTGTGTGCTGTGCCCGGGGGTGGCTTGCAGCAGTGCCCCAGCCTCTGCTGGGCTGGCAGCAAGAAAACTGCTCATCCAGAGAAATGTGTTTTGAAGCTTTCTTCTTGGTTGCCAGGATCTCCCTCTGGATGATGGAGCTCAGCCCAGCCTCATCAGCACAGACCACAGCACAAGAGGACTTTAATGACCCTCTAGGGCTTTGTTGCTGTTTACATCAGATTCAGTCCCTCAGGGTTTGTGATCAAAAAAAGCTTCTCCACAAACTCAAAGTGGATTAGAAATCCAAAAGTTTCTGGAGTTTTAAGGTCCCACTGAGGGACACGACACAGAAAGTGGTTCCCCAGGCCCCAGGCAGAGCAGAGAACTGCAGGCAGGGATGGACAGGTGGGACAAAGAGAAGCCAAGTCTGAGGTTACCCTGGCCACAGCAGCCTCTGTACACCAAGGACACTGCAGAGACACCTTAGTCCTGAGGCGCCTGGGGCCCTCCTGGCACAGGCCCCAGCAAAGGGCTGAGGCATTTGTCAGCCCCTTGTGCTGCCCTCAGCATCCCCCTCCCAATTTCCAGTGCCTCCAGGAGTTGCTGAAAGAGTCCCTGGGGAAGGAGCCTTGGTCAGCAATGGCCCTGGGAGGGCTCTTTCATGCTGCAGACTGCAGGTTTTCCAAGGACGGTTGGGCCTTATTGCCTTGAGTCTCTGAGAGGTTTGTTGCAAATCCTGCCTCCAATTCCCTGCTTTAATGATTCCTGCGATTTCTCAGTCACTAAAAACACTCAGGTGGGTTTAATAATACTTCAATACCTCAGGGTTAATTTTAACACCTCTTTTTTGCCATGAACTTTAGAGGAATTTTTTTGGAATCCTGGCCTCCAATGAGTGGATGGACTTTAATGTAGGCCTTAAGAGCTTGCACTTGACATGACAGTGGGTTCTGTAATGCTTTTAGATACTGGAAGATTTTTTAAGTAGTGAGTTTGGAATTTATTACAAATTGCTGCACCCGCGCTGAAAATACAGAACTATGGAGATGTCAATTTAAGTAAAAAAAGGAATTTATTAGATTTTTACAACAATGCTATGTAAACATATACAAATACCAACTTCTGTTAACAAAAACTTTTTATTGCCAACCTCTGCAACAACTCACTATACACAAAGATCCATTAGGTTTTTAACAACTTAATTTATTACATATTACTACAAGCTTAAAGCCCATCTAGGAATACAAAAATATCAGTCATCTCTATCTAAATAGCTCTCCACCAAGAGCTCAGTCGATACAATTATACAACTATACATCTCCATACATGTTTAAATAGAAAGATACACATATATAACCACTTCAATATACAGAAGTAAATATAGAATAAATACTATGCATTACATACAATATATATATAAATTGATACATAATACAAACTCTCTGTGAATGGGTAACTACACATCTAAATATCCAACTTTCCACCAAGACCATGGAGTGGAAGTTAAGGTTGCCACCTTTCAAATCCCATTGGTCAAACCAAAAGTCCATCAATTGTTCCCTCCTCAAAAGAGGAATGAAAACATAACTAGTATTTACACAAACATTATATCTATTTATAACACTTATGTAAGAAAGAATTCAAAAACTATAAAAACATCAGAAGGCTAAAAAATCAAGGGAGGACCATCCTTGCTTCCTCCCGTGCAGAGCAGCTCTCCTGGACAGGGACAGCAGATGGGACTGAGTCAGGACTGGGACGTTTCCCTTGGCAGCACCTGCCCTTCAGTCAGGGAAGGGAAAATCTCAGCGCCTCCCCAGGAGGGTTAGAAAGAAAAAGTTTGGCCAAAGCCCACGGCCAAAGCCCACGCCACCCTCAGCCCCACCCTGCCTCAGCAGCCCTGTGGCCTCACTGGGCTCTCGGCTGGCAGCAGCAGCTCCCTGTCCACTGGTCTTGCTGGTGGCCTTCAGCTTCTCCCTGCTGCCTCCTGTCAGCCTCTGGCTGTCCTCAGGGTCCCCAGGGAAGCTGTGGCAAAAGTGGAGGCTCTGGAATTGGTTCCCAAGCCTGGCAGAGCTGCAGTCCCAGAGCCCTCTGTGCTCCCTGCTGGCCCCCTCCATGCCCTCAGCCCCACCATCCCCTGGGCAAAGCCCCGGCCCCCTTCAGTTTGTTCAGCCCCTCACAGTCCTCTCACACCACTCAATCCCTTCTGACACATCCTGTCCCCTTAGACCCGCCACTCCCCTCAGCCTGTGCCACTTCCCTGTCACCTCAGTGCCACCATTGCCCTCTGCTGCCCCACACCCCTCAGTCCCCCCAGCCCCTCAAGGTCACTGTCCCTGCAGTGTCACCGCCTCCTCATCCCCCCCAGGCCCCTCTGTCTCACGGTCCTTCAGCAGCTCCTCAGGGGACACTGCCTGGGGCCACCGGCAGCTGCCACCGCTCCAGGGACCCCCGGGGCTGGAACTGCTGCCCCGCCCGGCCCGGCCGCCAGCTCGGACCCAGCCCAGGAACAGGGACAGAGGGGACACAGGGGGAAAAGGATGAAAGGGGACAGGGAAAGAGGTTAAAAACCAGACTATACCTATGCAGATACTAATCTATGTATTTAAACACCCATTTAGCTAAAAGTATTTAACTATGCACGTTTATAAAAATAACTTTTTATATATAAAAATCTGCATAGATATATGTAACTATGTATATCTATTACTATGCATACATTATTATAACTATATAAATCTAAATCTATATATACTATAAATATACTGTATTTTTATAAATAACAATTATATAGATAGGTAAATATGACTATATAATTCTAAACATATCTCTATATACAGAGGGAGTCTACCTGCCTGGTAGTCACAGGCTCTCCCTCTGTCTCTTCCTGCCACACAGGGCACCCCTCCAGGAGACATCGATCATGTGGGATCTGGGAAGAAAAGAGAACATTGGCTCAATATTGGCCCTTGTGCACGTTTCCCTTGGGCAGCAATTGTCCTTCTATCACGGACTGTAAAAGATGGCCTGAAAGGCAGACTCTCACTAGGGAATTTGAAGCCTACTCTTTGGAAAACAGGGATTGTTCCAAGTTCCAAAAACTCTGTAAAGCATTCAAGTCCCTCAATAAAGTCTCAGCACTCGCAGTGCAAATGGCACCCACGAGAGCTTGAAACACAGACAGCCCCAGCTCCCCCAAAGAAGCCCAGCCTTGTTCTTTCTCTGTGCTGACAGAGAGACCTCAGCCCTCGCTGAAATGGCTAAAGATGAAGGGTGCTGTGAGCTGAGTTTAAAACCAAATTGGGACACGCAGGTTGGTGACACAACTCCCACAAGGACAGGTTTAGTCCCTGCTCTCTTGCCACAGCAGAGGACTCAGTGTCAGAGCCTCTGCAGAAGCGTGGAGGGCAGGGCTCAGGGAGCCTGTGCCAGTGCAGGATTGGAATTAAAGGAACCAGGAAGCACCAACCCTGCAGACAAGAACTCAACTCTTCTGATCTCCCCTCCTGTCACAGGCAGGCTCAGAGCAGCCGTCTCACACCTCTCTAAACCAATGGGGGCTCTCTCCTTACCAGGCTCCTGGGCTCTGGGGAACTGTTCCCGCAGCTCTCGGTGCCAGATGGAGCTTCCTCTGCTGCAGCCCTGTTCATGGTGTCCTCTCCTGAAGACTCAGGGG
>JAJEOU010000912.1:0-11692 GCA_021534815.1 Acrocephalus arundinaceus | reverse complement strand
CACCTCCTCAGCTGCCCTCTTTTCTGCCTGACTCATTAACAATTCATTTTGCACAACTTTCCACAACTTACTCATCTTTTTAGTGGATTTATCATCTTCTAATACTAACTCCCAGAGCTTATCCCCGAAGTTTTTCCACTCCCCCACATCATGAACAGTATGAGGATTAACAAAGAAACTGTAGAGGTAGCAACTTAAGAAGTGAGGGGAGTTCCTTATCTAAGTCTATCCCCTTAATCTGCCTTTTCCTTAAAAATGCTGTGAATAAATCATATGCCTCTTGCCTGTCCATACTCACGTCAGCGCTGTTCAGCCCCTCCAGGTCTCGGCAGCACGTATTGGCCGAGCCCACCGCTGTGGTCACTCGGGACTTGGAGCCCCTTCTTGTGCTCTGTAGTCGTCCCTCTAGCTGCAGGACCCGAACCCAACGCAGCCTCCAACAATCGTGGTAGCATGTCCCCGTTTTCTTCTGGCCAGCAGAAACGACAGGGCGATATCACGTCATCAGGGTCACCATTTGTTGGAAGAAGCCGCGGGAGACAAGTCTCATGCTTTTCATGATCAACAAGCCTCATTTATTGTTTTTAATGTTATCACATTTATACAGACAGTAATTAGCTCATACATATTGCAAAAGTATAGCTCATGATTGGCTATGTCTTTTACAATGCACGTATTTTGCAGTTAGCTTTGCAGTTGCAACTTTCTTAGCTTTGTGTACTTTCCCACATACCATGTATTCTCGACATCCCCGTTGCTATGAAACATCTATGCTCAATGGCAGTGTTTTCTTGCTGTAAGTCACGAAGGCCATAGCTATACTTTAACCGACTTGATATTAACATGGCCTTTGCTATGCAGCTATTCATCTGTTAAATTCTCCACAGATGCCCCTTTGGTTCCCTTTTCTGCAGCTGCAGCAGCAATGTCTGTGTGCAGAGCTGGGGGCAGATCAGTGCTGGCACAGCAGTTGTGCCCAGCAGCAGCAGCAGCCCTTGGTGTTGCCAGTGCTGCTGCCGTGGCCCTGCCCCGCTGCCCTGCTGGCCCTGGTGTTGCTGTAGGGCCTGAGTGCTCTCGGGGCCGGGCACAGTGCTGGGGGTGGCAGTGCCAGGGCTGCAGCAGGGACAGGCCATGGGCACTGCTGGGGCAGCGCTGACGCCTCAGGCCAGGGCCTGGGGGCTGCAGGCTCCTTGCCCAGGCTCTCTCCAGAACACTTTGCTCAGGCCAATGCTGAGCACAGAAAAGCCCCGGGAGCAGCCCCAGGCTGGCCGTGGGCAGGCTGGGAACAAACAGCATGGCTGGGGCTCTGCAAGGTGCCTGGGGGAGACAAGGGGAAGGAGCAGCAGAGCAGGGGCTGATCCATCCCCACTGCACTGGACACCCCAGGGCAGCGTCCCACAGCGTCCTCATGCACCTGCCAACAACATCCCCCTCTGCAGCCCTGGCCTCTCCCCCAGCTCACACAGGTGCCGCATCCTTGCAGGCACAGACACGGCAGCACTGCCTCAGGAGCCCCTGTTTGCACTGCCCAGAGCAGGCATCAGCACCCCCATGGTGTTGGTGTGGGGAGATGAAGCTGAGGGAGCACAAATGCCATCAGCCCCTGGGGCCAGGAAGGGCTGGGGGACAGCAGGGAAACCCCTCAGGTTTGTGGTGGCCCCTGAAGTCTCACAGAAAGTTTGTTCCCATCAGTTGGGAGGTGCCTGTGCCACTGCAGACTTTGTTGCTCAGAGCCAAGGCTGCCTGGCAGCCACCCCTAATCTGCCCTGAGCATTTCCTTTGCTTCACCTTGGCTTTCTTTACTCTTCCTGCTACAAATTTCTTCCCCTTCCCCACATCTTTTCTATCCTGGGCAAACAGCCCATCCCTGGTTGCCCTTTCCTCTCTGGCCCCACTCCCCATTTCACTTCCTGACTTGGCACCAGGGAACCATCCCTTGGTGAGCAGGATCATCCTCCAATGCTTCAGGAATTGTCTGCAGGCTCCTGCAGTGCCTCCTGCTGCTCCCTTTCCAGAGGCACCACAGGCCAGGGGGGCCCATCTGCGCTGGTGTGTCTGGCTGTGGGGCTCCCTGTTGTGGGCAATGAGGAGGAGCTGCAGAGGCTCTGCAGGACTGACAGGATGGGCTTGGGGGCTGTGAGGAGAAGCTGAGGGACCTGGGCTGCTGCACCTTGTGAAGAGGAGGCCCAGGGCTCATCCTGCAACTGCTGCAAGGGTGATTTCAGAGAATCCCAGAATCAGCAAGGTTGGAAAAGACCTTGGACATCATCAAGTCCAACTTGTGCCCTGACACTGCCTTGTCTCCCCTGAGCCTCCTCTTCTCCAGGATAAACAACCCCAGCTCCCTCAAGTGCTCCTCACAGGACTTGTGCTCCAGGCCCCTCACCAGCCTTGTTGCCCTTCTTTGGACACACTCCAGCTCCTCCATGTCCTTCCTAAATTGGTGGGCCCAGAACTGGACACAGCACTCGACATGCTGCCCAAGCTGTGCTGAGCACAGGGGAAGAATCACTGCCCTGTTCCTGCTGGCCACACTGTTCCTGATAGAGGGCAGGAGCCATTGGCCTTCTTGGCCACCTGGGCACACTTCTGCCTCATGTCCAGCCTGCTGTCCATCAGTCCCTGCAGGTCCCTTTCTGCCTGGCTGCTGTCCAGCCACTCTGTCCCCAGCCTGTAGGGCTGCAGGGGTTGTTGTGGCCAAAGTGCAGGACCCAGCACTTTGACTTGTTAAACCTTACATTTTTGGATTTACCCCTGGATCCAGCCTGTCCAGGGCCCTGTGCAGATCCCTCCTGCCCTCCAGCAGATCAACACTCCCAGAAAACTTGGTGTCACTGCAGTTCCATGAGGCCCTAGAGTGTCACAATGCTCTTCATGATTCCATGAGGCCTCCCAGTGTCACAATGTCCCTTTGGTTCCATGGGAACCCCTTAGAATCACAAAGTCCCTTGGATCCTTGGGCCCTGCAGTGTCACAGTGGTGCCTTGGTCCCCCAAGGCCCTGCAGTGTCACAATGGATCCTTGGTTCCATGAGGTCTGACAGTGCAGCAATGGTCTCTTTGCTTCCACAGTGTCACAATGGCCTCTTGGTCCCAAAGGGCACCACAAAGGGGCCAAACATGTTTCCTTCATTCCAGGAGTCCCTGAGGAGCAACCCTGGCCCCTTGGTTCCATGGGGCCCTGCAGTGTCACAGGACCCCATCATGACACGAGGTCCTGCTCTGTCCCAATGCTCTGCAGGGTTCCACAAGGCCCTGAAGTGTCACAGTGGCCTCTTGGTTCCATCACCCCTCAGAGGGAAACCATGAATTCCTTGGTGCTGCAGGATCACACTGGAGCCCTGGTCACACAAGATCCTGCAGTGTCACCAGGGACCCTTTGTTCCATGGGGCACCCCAGTGTCACAATTGTTCCCTCAGTTCCAAGAGTCCTTGCAATGGAACAATGGCCCCTGGATTCCATTGGGCCCCAGGGTCTCCCAAGGCTCTCCTTGGTTCCACAGTGGCACAATGGGCCCTTGGTTCAACAAGGCCCCACAGGGTCACCGTGGCCTCTGTGGTTCCACCAGGCCCCAGAGTGTCACCATTGACTCCTTGCTTGCATTCAGCCCCACAGTGTCACAATGGCCCCTTGGCTCTATGGTGCCATGTCATACACAGTGTCACTCTGGTCCTCTTAGTGCCACCAGGCCCTGCAGTGTCACAATGGCCCCTTGCTTCCCCAGGGCCCTGCAGTGTCACCATCATCAGAGAATCCACCAGGCTGGAAAAGACCTTGGAGAGCATCAAGTCCAACCTGTGACCCAACACCACCTTGTCACCCAGACCATGGCACTGAGTGCCACATCCAGGCTTTCCTTAAACACTTCAGAGACAGTGACTCACCCACCTCCCTGGGCAGTTTATTGCAATGGCCAATCACCCTTTTGGTGAAGAATATTTCTTAAAGTCCAGCCTAAACAACCCCTGGTGCAGTTTATGGCTGTGTCCTCTTTTCCTGTTTCTCTTCCATCAGAGAAGAGCCTGACCCCCACCTTGCTGCACCCTCCTATCAGGGAGTTGTAGTGAGTGATGAGGTCTCCCCTGAGCCTCCTCTTCTCCAGGATAAACAACCCCAGCTCCCTCAGCAACTCCTCACAGGACTTGTGTTCCAGGCCCCCAATCAGCCTTGTTGCCTTTCTCTGGACATGCTCCTGCCCCTCCATGTCCTTCCTCAATTGGGGTGCCCAAAACTGGACACAGCACTTGAGGTGCTGCCCAACCAGTGCCAAGCACAGGGGAAGAATCACTGCCCTGCTCCTGCTGGCCATACCATTCCTGATCCATGGGAGTTCCAGGGATAGTTGAGAGAAATAGTGGGGAGGGAGTAGAGACCAAGTCTGATTGATTTTCAGCCATGAAGAGTCCTGATTATCAAATCTATTCAGACTACATTAGCAGGTTCTGGGAGACAATATTAATTGGAAATTGCTGATAGCAATCTATTAACAGGAAAAGAAAATTTCAAAGGACAAAACAGTTCTCTCTGCATTGTTTTCAATATAGTATATTCACTTTTGATACACTACTGAAATCTGTCTAATTGACCACAGAAGAATTGAAAATTGAAATACTTCGCAGGGGCTTTTCTTGTTCAGGTTTTTTGAACAAATGTTTATAGGCTTTTAACACTAATTTCCTGAACTGAAGGGCTCAAGAAAGAAAAGGACTCTGGAGTAGTAAAATTCGTCAGCAACATCATCTACCCTCATCAGAATAGCAATGAACAGAAATGGGCACAGCTTTCTGGCTGCCCCAGCTCTGCCATGGGCCCTGGGCACGTGGCTGTTGTGCTGGCCTGGGCAGATGGGATGGCAGCAGGGGCTGCAGAGCTCTCAGCACCTCAGCCAGAGGGGAGCAGGGCACACAGGGAGCCTCCTTTTCCCTTGGCCCAGCCCCTTCCCCATGGCTGGGGCTGAGTCCTGTCTGAGCTGCAGCTGCTGCTGTGCCCTTGCCAGGGGCTGAGGCCGTGGGGCCCCTGCCCAGAGCAGCCTGGCCTGAGCAGAGCTGTGGGGCCAGAGGCGGCTGGGCTGTGCTGGGGAGAGGCCCTTGGTGCTGCCCAGAGCTCAGGGCAGCTGGCAGAGCTTGGAGGGAGCTGGGCTGGGCTGAGAGAGCCTGGCAGAGAAAGCAGCAGTGTCCATCTCAGCCTGGGTGAGCGTGCAGGGGCAGGACTCAGCCCAGACCTTGTGGGGCAGGGATTGGATGAGGAAATGGTCGGGGGCTCAGGGCCTGTTGCCGGCCATGGCCAGCCCTGCGCGGCCTCTCTGCTGGCCCAGAGCCCGGCAGAGCCCAGGGCAGGGCTGTCTGTGCAGGCCCACAGGTGCCCCAGGCTGTGCAGGAGCTGGCAGAGGCTGCCCAGCAGGGAGGCCATGGGGCACAGAGCCCCAAGGCTGCTGTGGGCACCACGGCACAGGGGCCCTTCCCAGCCGCAATGCTCCTGTCCTGCCCTGGGCCTGCAAAGGGGCTGTGGCACCATGGCTGGGCCAGCGCCGCACAAAGGGGCCACGCAGCTGCTGCCAGGGCTGACAGCAAGGCCAGGCACACACAAGGAACTGCTGGGCATTGCCTGCAATGCTGGGCAGGCCTGACTGTGCCAAAGGCACAGCTCAGCTGCCCTTGGGGGCTGCAGGAAAAGGCCAGAGCCCCAAAGAGCCTCCATGGCTGTGCTGGAGACCAAGGCTGCAGGAGGGACAGGCAGGGCTGCTGCGGGAGGGGGAGGGGATTGAATTCCAGCACACACCTCAGTTCTCTGATGATCTCTGCACCTTGCTGGTCCCTGTTTCAGACTGGAGCAGAGCAGATGTGACTGGGACAGGAGCCCTGCGGGGCTTTCAGGGACCTGCAGCTTGCAAGGTGCTCTGCTCTCCCTCAGCTCATCTCTGAGAGATGCCAATCCCAACTTGGCACCTCAGGGCACAAGTGGCACTGCTTGTTCATGGTCACACAGTTCATGTCTGCCTGGAAAGGGACACAGGTTTTCATTTCTGTTTGTTTCATAATATGCAAGGAAATATTTATGATCTGGTTCACTTCAGTACTTTTAAGAAGTTGCAGATTTTTCCCACCAGGAACAGGAATTTCCTGGATCTACTTAATTCTTCTGCTGATGACAGGAGAAGAAATCCTCATCCTCCCCTCTACCTTTGCCACAAAAATCAGTCTAATATTTCATGACCTTCTTTCTTCAAGTGTTTACAGCTCTCTTGTTTAAATGTCCATGTCTAAGGACATTTCTTCATGTAAAGCAGCTGGATCTATGTCCTTCCTGTTGCTCCCTGATTTCCTCCTGCATCTGTTCTCTGGTCATTCCAATGTGTCTGTTATGATTGGCTTCATGCTTTGAGCTTCAGGGAGTGCCCCAATCTTTCAGAGGTTTAAATAAAACCTTAGTCAGCATTTTAATTGTATTTTTATCTTTTATATCACCTCTTCTCATGCCTTGGTGAAAAACTCTTCCTATACAGCAATCCCTTGTGGATGGTGGACATGTCAGATGTTGGTGGGATATCACAAGGAGCTGATGGAAGTTTTTTGATGTTCATAAATGTTTTCATGTTTACATTTTTATGTTGGCTGAAACATTAACACATGATATGACCATGTACAAAGACCCTCTAACTAATTAAAGTCAGAAAGTGGTGTTTATTCACCAGCGGGTGCCACAGGGGTTGTCTCTGACAGGCGTGACCGCCCCGTACAAGGTTCTTTGCCCTCTATTTATTTCCCAAGATCTTACATACAATACATGTGCATAACCCCAGCACCTCCCATTCCTGCTCTGTATTAAATGTGGCTACTAGTCCTTCAAGCGTACATAATTCTTCTGTTGAATTGGGTCAGTGGTCTCGAATTGGGTCAGTGGTCTCAAAGGATGAAGTCAGGAGAGTCTTCCTCAGGTCTCTGTGACCCTCTGGCATGATCCAAGGTCCCTTGCTTGGTGATTGATTGATATAAAGTCCAGGTGCTGGTCATTGTTCTACTGGTTTCAATCTGTTCTTCTAACCGTTCACTTACTGCACTTCCTTCTATAAACAAGCTCATAATGGCAAACAATACAGCAATTGGCTCCAGCTTAAGAATCTAATAATCATTAACCTATTGTTTGTTTATCGAATTTACACCCTGATCCATATAAATTATTTGCATCCCTTAGATAAAATCTTTACTCTTTAAAATCATGATTCGGGTGCCCCGTAAATGTTGGGGTGCTCCGTAAATGTTGGGGTGTTCCCCCACAGCCCCCCCACCACCGAAGGTCATCTGCATCCACGTCAACTGGAAAGGCATGATGGTGGCCGTCACCTTCTCCTGGCCCACCAGGGTAAGTGGGGACACCTGGGAACACCCCATATCACCTAGCTACCCCTCCAATCACCTTTGAAACCCAAAAAATCACCTGGATATTCCCCAGAATCTCCTGGATCACCCACAAAAATCACTTGGGTACCCCCAAACATCACCTGGATACACCCAAAAATCACCTGAGTACCCTCAAAATCACTTGGATGCATTTGGGTACTCCCCAAAATCACCTGGGTACCTGCAAAAATCTCAATTCCCCCCAAAATCACCTGGGAACCTCAAAACCACCTGGGCAGCCCTCAAAAATCACCTGGATACAGCTGGATATCCCCCCAATTCATGTAGGTACCCCTGAAAAATCACCTGTTTATCCCCCCCAAGTCACCTGGGAATCCACAAAATCACCTGGGTACCTCAAAAATCACCTGAGTACCCCCCAAAATCACTTGGATCCCCCCCAAAATCACCTGGGTCCCCCAAAAATAACCTGGTTCCCACACCTGGCTACCCCAAAAACAAGCTGCGTACCCCCAAGAATCACCTGGATACGTCCAAATCACCTGGATACACCTGGGTACCTCAAAAATCACCTGGGTATCCTCAAAAATCACCTGGGTACTCAAAAAAAAAATCACCTGGATACACCAGGCTACCCAGCAAAATCTCCTGGATCCTGCCCCCAAATCACCTGGATACAGAATTTTGGGTACCCCCATGTAGGAGTCGGCCTGAAAATCTTTAATTGTCTCACGTTTTGTTGTGGAAACTTTGGGGAGGAATGAGCGGGTGACCTCAAGAGCTGATGTAACTGCTACCAGAATTGCCATTTTGCCCAGGTGTGTTTGCTTGGGAACAGAGTTCCCGGACATACATCCTGCTGAAACAATGGTAGTAACAGTATGCTACATTGCCCCTGGATTCTGTTCCACCTGTGCCTGAGATGCAGCAGGACAGCTTGTCCTGTTTCCCCTGCTCCATTGGACATTGGACCTAGGCTCCAATCACGAGATTTCTCCCCCACTTTGGCTGGGTGCCTTTCGCCTTAGAAAGAACTATATATCTCAGCCTCGGAGGAGAGCCCTCTGAGATCTCCCCAGAGAAGACGACGGATCCACTAGCAATGCCACGAGGACTGCAAAGGGTCTATTGGTGAAAAGTTGCTACGTGGACTGCGAAGGGGTCTATTGGCAAAGGAATAGCCACGAGGACTGCCCCCATCTTTCATCTGTGGTATCTATTCCCTCTTTTTCTATCTCTTTCTCTGTCTTTCTCTGTCTCTTTTTGTTTTCTCTGTCTCTACTCTCTTTCACTATCACATATCAGTTTTGTGGGCACACTAATAAAGTGCATTGATTTTTGGTTAAACAATATTTACTTTGCCTCCTCTGGGACACTGCATCTACCCAGTCAAAACAGGGGGGAATCACGACCACCAGTTTGGGAAGGGGCCCAAGAATTTTGGGAGGTACCCAGGTGTATCCAGGTGATTTTGAGGGGGAATCCAAGTGATTTTATGGGGGGTATGCAGGCAATTTTGGGGCGATCCAGGTGATTTCTGGAGGTACCCAGGTGATTTTTTGAGGGTACCCAGGTGATTTTTGGGCTACCCAGATGTACCCAGGTGATTTGTGGGAGATCCAGGTAATTTTGGAGGTACCTAGGTAATTTTTAGGGGGTACCCAGGTAAATTTGTGGGGGTACTCAGGTGTATCCAGGTGGTTTTGAGGGGGTACCCAGGTGAATTTGAGGGGTATCCAGGTGACTTTTAAGAGTATCCAGGTGCTCTTTGGTGGTACGCAGGTGATTTTAGGGGGGATCCAGGAGGCTTTGGGGGGTATCCAGGTGACTTTTGGGGGTACCCAGGTGATTTGGGGGCTTCCCAAATGTCCCCACTCACCCTGACAGGCCAGGAGAAGATGATGGCCACTGTTGTGTACTCCCGGTTGATGTGGATGCAGATGACCCTCAGCGCAGGGGGGCTGTGGGGGACACTCCAACATTCAGGAGGCACCTCAACATTCGGGGACACTGAATCATGATTTTAAAGAGTTAAGATTTTAGCTAAGCAATGGAAGTAATTTATATGGATCAGGGTGTAAATTAGATAAGCAAACGACTGGTTAATGACTATTAGATGCTTAAGCTAGAGCTAAGTGTTGCATTGTTGTCATTATGAGCTTGTTTATAGAAGGAAGTGGAGTAAGTGAAACATTAGAAGAACAGATTGAAACCAGAAAGAACAATGGCCAGCACCTGGACTTTATATCAATCAATCACAAAGCAGGGGACCTTGGATCGTGCCAGAGGGTCACAGAGACCTGAGGAAGACTCTCCTGACTTCATCCTTTGAGACCACCGACCCAATTCAAGAGAAGAATTGCACACACATGAAGGACTAATAGCCTCATTTTAATACAGAGCGGGGATGGCAGGAGCTGGGGTTATGCACATGTATTGTATGTAAGATCTTGGGAAATAAATAGAGGGCAAAGAACCTTGTACAGGGCGGTCATGCCTTTCGGAGACGACTCCTGTGCCACCTGCTGGTGCTAGTAAACATACCACTTGGTAACTTTAACTAGATAGAGAGTCTCTGTCCATGATCATATCTGTTTTTAATGATTCACACTTCAGGAGATTGTCTGAAACTCTGGAGTTTTAGATTGCTAAAATAAAATAAGAAAACCCCTTCTTTTGGCTGAGTGCAGCCAGTTGTCTGAGCAAAGAAGGTCCCAGGTGAGTAAGAAGACACAGGATGGGGTTGGGGAATGTGGAGGAAGGTTCTCCACACTGGCTCAGGCCTCAAGGCACAGCTTCTCTGACCAGGCCAGACCTCCTGAGGTCAATATCAATCCTGGATCAATATCAGTCCCTGAATGTTGCAGTCATCTCTTCTAATTTATTTTCTGTGAAGAGAAAAATACAGCCTTGAAAATAGGAATGTGGTTTATTAAAAGCTCTATGAAATATTTCTCCACTACATTAGGAAAAAAGATTTCCTAGTGAACTGCACCAGACCAGAGGGAAATCAAGGTACAGCCATGGTTTGTCAGGACTTGCTTGATCCTAATGGGCCCTGTGGTGCATTTGGTGCTGAGCCCTTGAAGCTCAGGGACTGACAGGAGATTGCACAAACCTTGCCAGGAGTCAAAGTCAGAAGAAAAACAAAAAGTGTCTCAAAGCATTAATGGGTCCCACTACAGTAAATCCCCAACACAGGCTCCTCAGGAGCTCTGTAGAGGAGAGAACTGGAGGCCAGGATTGCACAAAAACCTCTCAGAGACTCAGCGTGGGATGGAAAATGCAAAGGAAAATTCAAAGTATCTTAAAAATCTTGAGTATTTCAAAGCATTACTGAGACCCACTGGGTGTCAGTGCAAAGCTCTCAAGGGACTCGTTAAAGAAGATAATTGGAGGCCAGGTTTGCAAAAAAATTCTCAGAGACTCAGTGGCAAAAAGAAGTACTTAAACTAGCCCTGAGTACCTTGAAGTATTAATAAACCCCACTGAGCGTAGTTACTGGCTAAGAATCCCAAGGGACTCATTAAAGCAGATAATTGGGGCCATGATTTCACAAACTTTTCCTAGAGTCAGTTTGAAAAGGGAAACACCAAGTACCCTAAAAGAACTGAAGTACCTTGAAGCATTAATGAGCCCCACTGAGTGTTGTTACTGACAAAGCCTCTCAAGGGACTCATTAAAGCAGAGAATTGGAGGCCAGGATTGCACAAACCTCTCAGAGTCTCCAAGGCAAAAGCCAAACCCAAAGTCCTTGGAAAAACCTGCAGTCCCTGGCAGCATGAAGGAGCCCCCCAGGGCCATTGCTGACCAAGGCTCCTTCCCCAGGGACTCCTTCCAGCACATCCTGGAGGCCACTGGCATGGGAGGGGGATGCTGAGGGCAGCACAAGGGCTGACAGTGCCCAGCCTTGCTGGGGCTGTGCCAGGAGCCCCAGGGCCTCAGGACAAGGTGTCTCCTCAGTGTCCTTGGTGGCACAGAGGCTGCTGTGGCCCAGGGCACCAAGACTTGGCTTCTCTTTGTCCCCACCTGTCATCACTGCCTGCAGTTCTCTGCTCTGCCTGGGGCCTCGGGACACTTTCTGTGTCATGTCCCTCAGTGGGACCCATTAAAACTTCCAGAAACTTTGGAGTTGGCTTCTGCCTTGGAGTTCTGGAGAGGTTTCTTCAGCTCCCTCTCAGGGACTGATGTTCAGGGCCTCAGCACAAAGCCCTGAGAGGGTCATTAAAGTCCTTGTGCTGTGTCTGTGCTGATGAGCTGGGCTGAGCTCATCATCCAGAGGGAGATCCTGGCAACCAAGAAGAGCTTAAAAACACATTTCTCTGGACGAGCAG
>JAJEOU010000910.1:0-66341 GCA_021534815.1 Acrocephalus arundinaceus | reverse complement strand
AAGAGTTCTCACACTTTTTACCAAAACATTCTGTGTTTTCGCATTCCTTCTTGGAGAAGGAGAAAATTGACAGACTGTTCACCTGGCCAGTGTGATTCAGAGGAGGGATGTCATCCTCCAATCCACTCTTACTTTAGAGAATCTATAAATTCTAGAAAACTGTAATCAAGGTTCTCTTTTTTACCTTGGGTGACTGAGCGTGTGGTGCGTGCTCATTTTGTGTCTCAGCGTGACGTGTCATGCTGTCTCTCTCCATTTTAAATCACTCTGTCTTCCACCGAGGAAGGAGGGAAAGGGTTGGAGTTCTGAGAGCTTCATCTTGTGTT
Organism: Acrocephalus arundinaceus; assembly: GCA_021534815.1. Taxonomy (NCBI): domain Eukaryota; kingdom Metazoa; phylum Chordata; class Aves; order Passeriformes; family Sylviidae; genus Acrocephalus; species Acrocephalus arundinaceus. The sequence goes on along the minus strand of JAJEOU010000910.1, from coordinate 66,015 downwards.
AAGGAAGAATTCAGCCCTGCCCAGGCCTGCGGTGCTGCTGTGATCTTTGCGGGGCTGCGGCCGCTCAGGCTGAAGGATCCCAAAGCAGCCGGGCTCGTTCTTTCTCTCAGCCCTTTCTCTCAGCCCTTTCTCTCAGCCCTTTCTCTCAGCTCTTTCTCTCAGCTCTTTCTCTCAGCTCTTTCTCTCAGCCCTTTCTCTCACCAAGCCGATGTTCCCTGTCCAACTCCCTGGAAGGCCAAGGGCCGTTTGGACAAACTTGGGATTTATTTGGGCATTACCAAAAGTCGCAATCAGCTTTCTCAATGGTCAAACCACGTGCCAACAGCCAAACCCGGCCTCTGATAGGCCCCTGCCTCCTCTGAAAGAATTCCGAGGCCCTGACAGGGCAATATTCCATATTCTTCTTTAACTAAACCCAAACTGTGTTAACCCCTAACGGTGCAGCCTCGCATTGCTGCAGAGTTCATCGTGCCCAGGGAGGGCGCAGCTGCTGGCGCCGGCAGGGGAACAAACCAGCCGGGTCTGGTTTGTGAAGCTCCAAAATCCATTTATTACCCCCGGGGATGAGGAGGGGGACGCAGAGTAAAGACCCCACAAGGGCAGGGCCGTGGGGTTTTCATCGGGCATTGCAGGGGGGAGTTTGGGGTTTGGGTTGAGGGAGGGGTTAACACAAGGGGGGAACATCAAGTTCCCCACTCCTCAGAACAGGAGCTCTCCACACCTCGGGGGGCACCTGAACCCCGAGACGGCTCCCGGCCAACCCCAAAAGGCACCGGGACCCCCGAATTTACCCGGGGGAATTTGGGAAGGTGGCGCGTGGGGGGCGCCCAGGCCGGGCCCAGAGCCAAGTGCTGCCCCAGCCCCGCCTGTCCCGGCTCCAGCCTGGAACCCAGGTGGTTATAATTGAATTTTTATTCTGTTTTTAGCCAATTCGGGACATTAATGAATTTTCTACATCCTCACTGGGCCTTTTCTGAGATAAAATTGATGTACAAAGGCAAAGTCAAATTCCCACACAAATTCTACATGCACAGCTCTGTTCTCTCCAGAGAGGCTAAATAATTTTTAATAATAATATTTTATTTTTAAATTATTAATTTAAAAATAATTAATAGGTGACTGGAGTTCATCTATTTTATTTTAGTTTATCTGGTTTATTTTATAATTTTATTTTATTTTTGCAAAAGGCAATGCCAATAAATTTTAAGCTCCATCTTAGGGCTTCTCTTACCAGCCAATGCAGCCACTTAAAAATTCTCCATTTATTTGAAACTAAACTTGGATTTCTATTTCATGTCTGTGTGAATTTATGAATTTTAGTTTTTCTGAAGGTTTTAATTAATTTTTTACATCTTTAGATGCTTCTGGGCCTGCAGGAATGGGGCCCATGGGGATTTGTACACATCATTAAATGCAGATTGAAGTTAAAAAAATAGGATTGAAAAACATTAAATACAGATTGAATTTGAAAAAACAGGATTGCACATCATTAAATGCAGATTGAATTTAAAAATAGGATTACACATCATTAAATGCAGATTGAATTTATATAAATAGTATTGCATATCATTAAATGCAGATTGAATTTAAAAATAGGATTATATTTCATTAAATGCCAGACATTGATTTATAAATGGGATGCCACATCATTAAATCAGATGAATTTCAAAAAATAGGATTACTCATCACTAAATGCAGATTGAACTTTAAAAAAGAGAATTACACATTATTAAATACAGATTGAATTTTTAAAAATTAGGACTACACATCATTAAATGGAGATTGAATTTTATAAATGGAATTGCACATCATTAAATCAGATTGAATAAAAAAATAGGATTGCACATCATTAAATGCAGATTGAATAAAAAAATACGATTGCACATCATTAAATGAAGATTGAATTTATAAATAGGTTTGCACATCATTAAATGCATATTGAAATTAAAAATAGGATTACACTAATTAATCTTATTTTTTTATGTAGAGTGGGAGGAGGAGGAGGAGGAAGAGCAGCCCTGGAAGGCTTGGATGGATGGGCAGAGTCCAACAGGATGAGGTTTCACAGGTCCGAGCGTCCAGCGCTGCATTTCAGCCACATTAACCCCTGCAGCGCCACAGGCTGGGCACGGTGTGGCCGCACAGTGCCCGGGCACCAAGGGAGCTGGGGACACTGGGGACAGCAGCTGGACATGAGGCAGCAGAGTGCCCTGGTGGCCCAGAAGGCCAAAGGCTCCTGGCCTGGCTCAGGAATGGTGTGGCCAGCAGGGGCAGGGAGGTCATTGTGCCCCTGGGCTGGGCACTGCTGAGGCCACAGCTCGAGGGCTGTGTCCAGTTGTGTCCCCTCAGTTCAGGATGGACACTGAGTGCTGTGTCCAGTTGTGTCCCCTCAGTTCAGGATGGACACTGAGGGCTGTGTCCAGCTCAGGATGGACACTGAGTGCTGTGTCCAGCTGTGTCCCTCAGCTCAGGATGGACACTGAGTGCTGTGTCCAGTTGTGTCCAGTTCAGGATGGACAGTGAGTGCTGTGTCCAGTTCAGGATGGACACTGAGTGCTGTGTCCAGTTCAGCATGGACACTGAGTGCTGTGTCCAGTTGTGTCCAGTTCAGGATGGACAGTGAGTGCTGTGTCCAGTTCAGGATGGACACTGAGTGCTGTGTCCAGCTGTGTCTCCTCAGTTCAGGATGGACACTGAGTGCTGTGTCCAGCTGTGTCCCCTCAGTTCAGGATGGACACTGAGTGCTGTGTCCAGTTCAGGATGGACACTGAGTGCAAAGCAAATTTTAAACTTTTATTCCCGCCCTGGTTATCCCTGAATCCTGCAGACATTTTCCATTTCATTTCTCCCATCTCCTGTGGGTTTTTCCCTGTGCTCCCAACTCCCATCCATGAATTGAACTCCGTTCCTCAGCGCTGATGGAACCCAATGGAGCAGTCGGTGCTCACAGCAGGAACATCCAAGGATGATCCCGGCGGGAAGGAACCTCAGCCCCATCTCCAGCCGGGAGCAGGGAGAGCTCCAAGGGGAAGATTTGAGCCCAGGGCAGCTGGGGAAGCTCTCTTGGCTCTTGGCAATTAAGTCTCAGCTCCGGCTGAGCTTTTGCTTTCCAAGCACCAGAACTTCCTGCCTGGGCACTCGGATGGAATTATATCTGTATGTATATATATATAATATCTGTATTGAGTGCTGTGTCCAGTTCTGGGCCCAAAATCCTGGGGATAAAAAGGGGATTTGGGAATGCTTGGAACACAAAAATCCTGGAAAAGATGGATTTTGGCACTTTCAGAGCCAGAAAATCCTGGAAAATTTGGGTTTGCGAACAGCCAGGGCCCCAAAATCAGGAAAAAGAGGAAGTGAGAATGTCGAGTTTTTGAAATTTTTGGAGCAGGGGGGTTTGGCCACTCCCAGACTCCAAAACTCCTGGCGAAACAAAAGGGATTTGGGAACACCTAGAGCCCGAAAATCCTGGAAAAGAGGGATTTGGGAGTGCCCAGTTACCGGAATTCGGGGTACAGGGGGGTTTGGCCACTCCCAGATTCCAAAAATTCTGGAAAAAAAGGATTTAAGAACTTCCAGAGCACAAAAATCCTTGGAACAATGGGGGTTGGGAACACCCAGAGCTCCACATTTTGGGTACAGGGGGGTTTGGTCATTCCCAGACACAAAAAATCCTGGAAAAAAGGGGATTTGGGAATGCTCAGTTCCCCATATTTCGTATACAGGGGAGTTTGGGAATTCCCAGCCCCCTCCAAAACCTCAGAACAGGGGGTTAAGGCACTCCCAGCCTCCAAAAATCCTAGAAATAAAGGGATTTGGGCACTCCCTGAGCCCCAAAATCCAAGGAAAAGAGGGATTTGGGAATGCCCAGTTCCCCAGATTTTGTGTACAGGGGGGTGTGGACACGCCCAGTCCCCCCCAATGTTTTGTACAGGGGGATTGAGACACGCCCAGTCCCCCAAAATCCCGGGAAGAGGGGGATTTGGGAACTCCCAGAGCCCCAAAATTCAAGGAACATAGGGATTTGGGAATGCCCAGCTCCCAAAATTTCTGGTACAGGGGCGTCTTGAAACGCCAAATCCCCCCCCAATTTTCAGTACAGGAGGGTTTACAGAAGCCCAGCCCCCAAAAATCCCGGGAAGAGGGGTTTGGGAGCTCCCAGAGCCTCAAAATCCTGGAAAAAGAGGAATTCGGCCACACCCAACCCCCAAAATCTCGGAAAACCCCGGGAATAAAACCAACTCGGGACAACGCCCTTCCCCAAAAATCCCCTTAAATCCTCCCCAAAACGAGTCAGGACCCCCTGAACCCCCTCGATCCCCGCATTCCCAAAGATCCAGGGAACCCCAAATCCCAACCCCGCCGCTCCAGGACCCCCCCAAACCCCACCTTGGACCCCCCAAATCCCGGGCAGGCTCAGGGACAGCAGCAGCAGCACCCAGGGGAGGCTCCGCGCTCCATCCATGGCTCCTCGGGCTGCCGGGAATTGGGAAGGGCCGGGGCTGCTCCCAGAAAAGCCGCGGGGAACTGGGGGGACTGGGAGTGGGGGAGCAGCACCCCGAAACTGTCTGAGCCAATGGGAGCGCGGCGTGTGTGTGTCGTCACCGGTCGCCGGGCAGAGCCCTGAAAAACCGAGCGCCCTGAGAAATTGCAGCCAATGAGATCGCGCGTGGCTGGTGACTCATCGGTTGCTGGGGAGAGCGTCTGGAAAACGGGTCTGCAACTGACCCGGCCAATGGGAGCGCGCAAAAACAGCGCCAGCCAATCACGGCGAGCCCAGCAACAAGCCCAGCCAATGAAACGGCGTTCGGAAACCAGGCCCGACCAATCAGCGATGGCGTGGGTAATGACCCCGCGCTGTGTCGGCGCTGGTGCTCCCAGCGTAGCGCGGCTGCTTTGGGGCTGGCGGCCCCTGCCCGGCGCTGGCCATGGGGCGAGTGGCGGCAGCTGCGGCCGCACTGGTGGCACTGGTGGTGCTGGGAGCGCCCCCGGCTGCGGGCACGGAGCTCTCGGGTGAGCGGGGGGGGAGAAGGGGGAGAAGGGGCAAAGGGGGAGGCCGGGCTGGAAGGGGGAGGAGGATGGGACCCCGCAAAGGAAGAGCGGCAGGGGCTGAGGGTCGGGGGAAGGTGAGGGAGTGGTGGGAGAGGGTGGGGAAGTGGGGAGAAGGGGAGGGTGGGACCCCCAAACTGAGCGGGAGGGGGCTGGGGATGAGGGAAATTGTGTTTGAAATGTTGGGAAATGGGAAAAGGAGGAAATGGGAGCCCAAAAGCGATATGGGGAGCAGCCGGAGGTGGGAGGGGAGGGGCTGTGAAAGGGGAAATGGGGGGAAGGGTGGGAAAGAGGAAGCGGCAGCGCAGGCAGGAGGGTCCCGTGGCGGCCGTGGGGCACAGGGGGTGCGGAGTGGGGATCTGGGGCGGCCCCCGGGGGGGTGGTGCTGGGGGGGGCACCCCCTGACCTGTGTCCTGCACACTCAGGGGTGTTCCAGGGGTTGAGTACATCCGAGTGTTATTTCATTAACGGCACGGAGAAGGTGAGGTTCGTGGAGAGGTTCATCTACAACCGGGAGGAGTATCTGAGGTTCGACAGCGACGTGGGGCACTACGTGGGTTTCACACCCTTAGGGGAGAGGAATGCCAACCTCTTTAACAGCAACCCAGATATCATGGAGGACAGGCGTACTGCGGTGGACTGGTTCTGCCGGCGCAGCTACGAGATTTCGCTCCCGTTCCTCGTGCAGCGCCGAGGTGAGTGTGGGGCAGAGCGTGTCCCGTCGGGTCCTGCCCCGGCAATGACCCTGGAACCCCTCCAAACCTGCCTGGGAATCACCCCAGAGCCCTCAGCCCTCCTTGGGCCCATCCCCAGGACCCTCCTGTTCCTCCCAGTTACAGCCCAGTTTATTCCCAGTCCATCCCAGTCCATCCCCAGTCGCTCCCAAGCCCACCCCGCCCCTCCCCTCTCTCTCCCAGTTGCCCCCAGCTAATCCCAGTGTGTCCCCGCTCTCTCCCAGTGCAGCCCCGCGTTTCCATCTCGTTGGTGCCCTCGAGCTCCCAGGCCGGCCCCAGAGGCCTGCTCTGCTCCGTGATGGATTTCTACCCTGCCCGCATCCAGGTGAGGTGGTTCCAGGGCCAGCAGGAGCTCTCGGAGCACGTGGTGGCCACCGAGGTGGTCCCCAACGGGGACTGGACCTACCAGGTGCTGGTGCTGCTGGAAACGCCGCCCCGGCGCGGGGTCACCTACACGTGCCAGGTGGAGCACGTCAGCCTGGAGCAGGCGCTGAGACAGGACTGGGGTACGGGGGAGCCCCTGGGGGCACTGGCAGAGGCGCTGGGATGTGCTGGGAGCGCGTGGGAGGGAGGGAGGTGGGGAGAGGGCGGGTGGGAGTGGGAGAGGGCCGGGGGGTGTGGAAGGGGTGCTTGAAAGGGAGTGTTGGAGGGTGGTGGGGAGGGTGGTGTGGGGTGTTTGGGGGTGGTGGTGGGCGCTGGGAGGGAGTTTGGGGGTGCCGGGTGTGAGTGGGAGGGAGTGGAGTGAGGCTGGAGGGGCTGGGAGGAGCTGGGGGCTGGGCAAGCGGGGCTGGGGCTGAGGTTGGTGGTGCTGGGCAGAGGCTGGGAGGAGTGTGGGTGAGTCCTGGAGAGGCTGGGAAGGGCGTGGGAGAGGGTTTGGGGGTGCTGGGGCTTTGTTGGGGGGCAAGTGTGAGGGGCTGGTGGGGTGGCGAGAGGGCCGGGAGGGGCTGGGGTGGGTGCTGGGGAGGGCGGGCAGGGATGGGGAGGAGGTTTCAGGGGGTGCCGGGTGGGTGCTGGGGGAGAGCGGGAGGGAGCTGGGAGGGGCTGGGGGTGTCGGTGCGAGGTTTTGGGTGGTGCTGAGCCCCCCCCATCCCGCGGCCCCCCCTCTCCCCCCCAGAGATGCCGGCGGACGCGGCCCGCAGCAAGATGCTGACGGGGATCGGGGGCTTGGTGCTGGGCTCGGTGTACCTGGCGCTGGGGCTGGGCTTCTACGTGCGCAAGAAGGTGAGGGGGGGGTGCCGGGGGTGGTGTCCCCGCAGGGCCGGAGCGTGTGTGCTCCCCCCGGGGCCCCCAGCCCGGTGTCACCCCCTTTGCTCTGCCCACAGAGCTCCTGAGTTGCCGCCGGCGGCCGCAGCCCCTCCCCGTGGCCTCGGGCCCGGCCGGGACCCCCCGCTCCGTCCCCGCGCTGATTTTCGGGGGGTCCCTGTGTTCCCCCCTGCAGCCCCGTTGTCACTCTGTGCCCGCCCGGCTTTTTCAAGTGTTCCCAATAAAGCTTCCTAGTTAGACTCGCTCCCGTTTTTGGGGTGTTGTGGTGACGGATTTGGGGGGAGTGTTTGTTATTTGGGGGCACAGAGGCGGCCCCGGGCTGGGTGGGGAATGGGGACCCCCGTGTGTCCCCCCCGGGTCACCTCGGCGGCCTCGATCCTTTCCTTCGTTCCCCGTAATGGAGACTCGGTTAAACACCGGCACGACAGCGACAGCCGGCAAGTCCGTAAGGGAAAGCTGAAAGGACTTTGAATAAAGAGTTCCAGAGGGCGTGAAATCGCTCGGAGCTGATCGGGTTTGGGCTCACGGAGCCCTCCCGGCGGATTCAACCCGGCCAGATGCGGCTCTCGCCTCCGCCTCTGCTCCATTACCCGGGGATCGGGGACGAGGGGGGCCGGTGCGGGGATCGCCCCCCCGGCGCGTTTCCTCCGAGGCGGAGCTGCGAACCGGGGGCTCTGTGTGCACAGAAAGTCCAAACCAGCACCAAAGTCCGTCCGTGGAGTTCCGCTCCACTCCTGCGTCATCGCTTCCCAACTCTGCCCTCTTCTTCCTCCCTCCTCTTCCTCCTCCTCCTCTTCCTCCTCCTCCTTTGTGCCGCTTTTCCCCTGAGAGGAGCCGCGATGGAGACGTGGCAGGACACGGTGGGACACGGCCAGTGACATTTCGGGACATGGCCAGTGACACTGGGGACATGGCCAGTGACATTGGGGACATGGCCAGTGACATTTGGGGACATTGCCAGTGACACTGAGAACATGGCCAGTGACATTTGGGGACACGGCCACCACAGGGAGGGCAAAGCCACCCAGAGCTGTCCCCCCCTCCCCCAGAGCTGTGTCGCCCTGGTTTTTGAAGCCTTCTGATGTTTACATTCTTGGAGTCAAGGGTTCTCACACTTTTTACCAAAACACTCTGTGTTTTCGCATTCCTTCTTGGAGGAGGAGAAAATTGACAGACTGTTCACCTGGCCAGGGTGATTCAGAGGAGGGATGTCATCCTCCAATCCACTCTTACTTTAGAGAATCTATAAATTCTAGAAAACTGTAATCAAGGTTCTCTTTTTTACCTTGGGTGACTGAGCGTGTGGTGCGTGCTCATTTTGTGTCTCAGCGTGACATGTGTCGTGCTGTCTCTCTCCATTTTAAATCACTCTGTCTTCCACCGAGGAAGGAGGGAAAGGGTTGGAGTTCTGAGAGCTTCATCTTGTGTTAAGGAAGAATTCAGCCCTGCCCAGGCCTGCGGTGCTGCTGTGATCTCTGCGGGGCTGCGGCTGCTCAGGCTGAAGGATCCCAAAGCAGCCGGGCCCGCTCTTTCTCTCAGCCCTTTCTCTCAGCTCTTTCTCTCAGCCCTTTCTCTCAGCCCTTTCTCTCAGCCCTTTCTCTCAGCTCTTTCTCTCAGCTCTTTCTCTCAGCTCTTTCTCTCAGCCCTTTCTCTCACCAAGCCGATGTTCCCTGTCCAACTCCCTGGAAGGCCAAAGGGCCGTTTGGACAAACTTGGGATTTATTTGGGCATTACCAAAAGTCGCAATCAGCTTTCTCAATGGTCAAACCACGTGCCAACAGCCAAAACCCGGCCTCTGATAGGCCCCTGCCTCCTCTGAAAGAATTCCGAGGCCCTGACAGGGCAATATTCCATATTCTTCTTTAACTAAACCCAAACTGTGTTAACCCCTAACGGTGCAGCCTCGCGTTGCTGCAGAGTTCATCGTGCCCAGGGAGGGCGCAGCTGCTGGCGCCGGCAGGGGAACAAACCAGCCGGGTCTGGTTTGTGAAGCTCCAAAATCCATTTATTACCCCCGGGGATGAGGAGGGGGACGCAGAGTAAAGACCCCACAAGGGCAGGGCCGTGGGGTTTTCATCGGGCATTGCAGGGGGGGAGTTTGGGGTTTGGGTTGAGGGAGGGGTTAACACAAGGGGAGAACATCAAGTTCCCCACTCCTCAGAACAGGAGCTCTCCACACCTCGGGGGGCACCTGAACCCCGAGACGGCTCCCGGCCAACCCCAAAAGGCACCGGGACCCCCGAATTTGCCCGGGGGAATTTGGGAAGGTGGCGCGTGGGGGGCGCCCAGGCCGGGCCCAGAGCCAAGTGCTGCCCCAGCCCCGCCTGTCCCGGCTCCAGCCTGGAACCCAGGTGGTTATAATTGAATTTTTATTCTGTTTTTAGCCAATTCGGGACATTAATGAATTTTCTACATCCTCACTGGGCCTTTTCTGAGATAAAATTGATGTACAAAGGCAAAGTCAAATTCCCACACAAATTCTACATGCACAGCTCTGTTCTCTCCAGAGAGGCTAAATAATTTTTAATAATAATATTTTATTTTTAAATTATTAATTTAAAAATAATTAATAGGTGACTGGAATTCATCTATTTTATTTTAGTTTATCTGGTTTATTTTATAATTTTATTTTATTTTTGCAAAAGGCAATGCCAATAAATTTTAAGCTCCATCTTAGGGCTTCTCTTACCAGCCAATGCAGCCACTTAAAAATTCTCCATTTATTTGAAACTAAACTTGGATTTCTATTTCATGTCTGTGTGAATTTATGAATTTTAGTTTTTCTGAAGGTTTTAATTAATTTCTTACATCTTTAGATGCTCCTGGGCCTGCAGGAATGGGGCCCATGGGGATTTGTACACATCATTAAATGCAGATTGAAGTTAAAAAAAATAGGATTGAAAAACATTAAATACAGATTGAATTTGAAAAAACAGGATTGCACATCATTAAATGCAGATTGAATTTAAAAATAGGATTACACATCATTAAATGCAGATTGAATTTTATAAATAGTATTGCATATCATTAAATGCAGATTGAATTTAAAAATAGGATTATATTTCATTAAATGCAGATTGAATTTTATAAATGGGATTGCACATCATTAAATCAGATTGAATTTCAAAAAATAGGATTACACATCACTAAATGCAGATTGAATTTTAAAAAAGAGAATTACACATTATTAAATACAGATTGAATTTTTAAAATTAGGACTACACATCATTAAATGGAGATTGAATTTTATAAATGGAATTGCACATCATTAAATCAGATTGAATAAAAAAATAGGATTGCACATCATTAAATGCAGATTGAATAAAAAATACGATTGCACATCATTAAATGAAGATTGAATTTATAAATAGGTTTGCACATCATTAAATGCAGATTGAAATTAAAAATAGGATTACACTAATTAATCTTATTTTTTTATGTAGAGTGGGAGGAGGAGGAGGAGGAAGAGCAGCCCTGGAAGGCTTGGATGGATGGGCAGAGTCCAACCAGATGAAGTTTCACAGGTCCGAGCATCCAGCGCTGCATTTCAGCCACATTAACCCCTGCAGCGCCACAGGCTGGGCACGGTGTGGCCGCACAGTGCCCGGGCACCAAGGGAGCTGGGGACACTGGGGACAGCAGCTGGACATGAGGCAGCAGAGTGCCCTGGTGGCCCAGAAGGCCAAAGGCTCCTGGCCTGGCTCAGGAATGGTGTGGCCAGCAGGGGCAGGGAGGTCATTGTGCCCCTGGGCTGGGCACTGCTGAGGCCACAGCTCGAGGGCTGTGTCCAGTTGTGTCCCCTCAGTTCAGGATGGACACTGAGGGCTGTGTCCAGCTGTGTCCAGTTCAGGATGGACACTGAGGGCTGTGTCCAGCTGTGTCCCTCAGCTCAGGATGGACACTGAGTGCTGTGTCCAGTTCAGGATGGACACTGAGTGCTGTGTCCAGTTCAGCATGGACACTGAGTGCTGTGTCCAGTTGTGTCCAGTTCAGGATGGACAGTGAGTGCTGTGTCCAGTTCAGGATGGACACTGAGTGCTGTGTCCAGCTGTGTCTCCTCAGTTCAGGATGGACACTGAGTGCTGTGTCCAGCTGTGTCCCCTCAGTTCAGGATGGACACTGAGTGCTGTGTCCAGTTCAGGATGGACACTGAGTGCAAAGCCAATTTTAAACTTTTATTCCCGCCTTGGTTATCCCTGAATCCTGCAGACATTTTCCATTTCATTTCTCCCATCTCCTGTGGGTTTTTCCCTGCGCTCCCAACTCCCATCCATGAATTGAACTCCGTTCCTCAGCGCTGATGGAACCCAATGGAGCAGTCGGTGCTCCCAGCAGGAACATCCAAGGATGATCCCGGCGGGAAGGAACCTCAGCCCCATCTCCAGCCGGGAGCAGGGAGAGCTCCAAGGGGAAGATTTGAGCCCAGGGCAGCTGGGGAAGCTCTCTTGGCTCTTGGCAATTAAGTCTCAGCTCCGGCTGAGCTTTTGCTTTCCAAGCACCAGAACTTCCTGCCTGGGCACTCGGATGGAATTATATCTGTATGTATATCTATAATATCTGTATTGAGTGCTGTGTCCAGTGCTGGGCCCAAAATCCTGGGGATAAAAAGGGGATTTGGGAATGCCTGGAACACAAAAATGCTGGAAAAGAAGGGATTTAGGCACTATCAGACCCTGAAAATCCTGGAAAAATTGTGGTTTGTGAACAGCCAGAGCCCCAAAATCAGGAGAAAGAGGAAGTGGGAACGTCGAGTTCCTCAAATTTTTGGAACAGGGGGGATTGGGCACTTCCAGTCTCCAAAAATCCTGAAAAAAAAAAAAAAAGAAAAGAAAAAAAAGGGATTTTGGCAATCCCAGAATCCTGGGAATGAGGGATTTGGAACACCCAGTTCCCCGAATTTGGGGTACAGGGGAATTAAGGCACTCCCAGACTCAAAAAATCATGGAAAAACGGGATTTGGGAACTCCCAGAGCCCGAAAATCTCCAGAACAGGGGGGTTTGAAAAACTCCAGAGCCCCCAAAATTCTGGAAAAAAGTTTTGCATATGCCCAGTTCCAAAAATTAGGGGTACAGGGGGGTCTGGGCACTCCTAGCCCCCCAATATCAAGGGAAAAGAGTTTTGGACTGCCTCTGTATCTAAAAATCCTTGGAAAAGGAGATTTGGGAATGTCCGATTCCCCAAATTTTGGGTACAGGGGGGTTTGGACATGGCCAGACCCCCAAAATTCCCGGAACAGGGGGGTTGCTGTACTCCTAGAGCCTCAAAATCTCAGAAACAGGGGGGTTTGGGGAATATCAGAGCCCGAAATCCAAGGAAAAGAGGGATTTGGGAATGCCCAGTTCCCCTAATTTTGTGTACAGGAGGGTCTGGACATTCTCAGACCCACAAAATCCCCGGAGCAGGGGAGTTTGGGAAATCCCTGAGCCCCAAAATAAGGGAAAAGAGGGATTTGGGAATGCCCAGTTCCAAAAATTTGGAGTACAGGGGGGTCTGGGAACTCGCAGACCTCCAAATTCAAGGGAAAAGGGGATTTGGAGCATCCTATGAATCTAAAAATCCTGGGAAAAGGAGATTTGGGAATGCTCAGGTCCCCAGATTTTGTGTACAGGGGGGTCTGGACACTCTCAGACCCCCAAAGTCCTAGGAACAGAGGGGTTGGGGAAATCCCAGAGCCTCAAATACCTGGAAAAAGAGGGATTTGGGAATGCTAAATTCCAAAAATTTGGGGTACAGAGGGGGTCTGGAAACGCCCAGCCCCCCCAAAGCCCGCGGAACAGGGGGGTTTGGGAATTCCCAGACTCCAAAACTCTTGGGAAAAAAAAGGATTTGACCATTCCCAGAGCCCCAAAATCCAAGGAAAAGAGGGATTTGGGAAGGCCCGGTTCCCCTACTTTTGTGTACAGCGGGGTCTGGACACGCCCAGCCCACCAAAATCAAGGGAAAAGGAAATTTGGGGAACCCTCAGTCTCTAAAAATCCTGGGAAAAGAGGGATTTTGGAATGCCCTTTACACAAAGTTTGGGGTACAGTGGGGTTTGGACATGCCCAGCCCCCCCAAATCGCTGGAACAGGGAGGTTTGGGCACTCCCAGACCCCAAAAATCCTGCAAAAAAAGGAATTTGGGCAATCCCAGACTCAAAAAATTCTGGAAAAAAGGGTATTTGGGAATGCTCAGTTCCCCCAGTTTTCGGTACAGGGGGGTTTGGACATGCCCAGCCCCCCCCCCCCCCCAATTTTCGGTACAGGAGGGTTTGGAGAAGCCCAGCCCCCAAAAATCCCGGGAAGAGGGGTTTGGGAACTCCCAGAGCCCCAAAATCCTGGAAAAAGAGGAATTCGGCCACACCCAACCCTCAAAATCTCGGAAAATCCCGGGAATAAAACAACTGGGGACAACGCCCTTCCCCAAAAATCCCCTGAAATCCTCCGAAAACGAGACAGGACCCACTGAACCCCCTCGATCCCCGCATTCCCAAAGATCCAGAGAACCCCAAATCCCAACCTCGCCGCTCCAGGACCCCCCTAAACCCCACCTTGGACCCCCCAAATCCCGGGCATGCTCAGGGCCAGCAGCAGCAGCACCCAGGGGAGGCTCCGCGCTCCATCCATGGCTCCTCGGGGTGTCGGGAATTGGGAAGGGCCGGGGCTGCTCCCAGAAAAGCCGCGGGGAACTGGGGGGACTGGGAGTGGGGGAGCAGCACCCCGAAACTGGCTGAGCCAATGGGAGCGCGGCGTGTGTGTGTCGTCACCGGTCGCCGGGCAGAGCCCTGAAAAACCGAGCGCCCTGAGAAATTCCAGCCAATGAGATCGCGCGTGGCTGGTGACTCATCGGTTGCTGGGGAGAGCGTCTGGAAAACGGGGCTGCAACTGACCCGGCCAATGGAAACGCGCAAAAACAGCTCCAGCCAATCACAGCGAGCCCAGCAACAAGCCCAGCCAATGAAACGGCGTCCGGGAGCCAGGCCCGACCAATCAGCGATGGCGTGGGTAATGACCCCGCGCTGTGTCGGCGGTGGTGCTCCCAGCGCAGCGCGGCTGCTTTGGGGCTGGCGGCCCCTGCCCGGCGCTGGCCATGGGGCGAGTGGCGGCAGCTGCGGCCGCACTGGTGGCACTGGTGGTGCTGGGAGCGCCCCCGGCTGCGGGCGCGGAGCTCTCGGGTGAGCGGGGGGGGAGAAGGGGGCAAAGGGGGGAGGCCGGGCTGGAAGGGGGAGGAGGAGGGGACCCCGCAAAGGAAGAGCGGCAGGGGCTGAGGGTCGGGGGAAGGTGAGGGAGGGGTGGGAGAGGGTGGGGAAGTGGGGAGAAGGGGACGGTGGGACCCCAAAAGTGAGCGGGAGGGGGCTGGGGATGAGGGGAATTGTGTTTGAAAGGTTGGGAAATGGGAAAAGGAGGAAATGGAGCCCAAAAGCGATTTGGGGAGCGGCCGGAGGTGGGAGGGGAGGGGATATAAAAGGGGAAATGGGGGAAGGGTGGGAAAGAGGAAGAGGCGGCGCGAGCAGGAGGGTCCCGTTGCGGCCGTGGGGCACAGGGGGTGCAGAGTGGGGATCCGGGGCGGCCCCCGGAGCTCTGGGGTTGCTGGGGGGGCACCCCGTGACCTGTGTCCTGCACACTCAGGGGTGTTCCAGTTTATGGTTAAGAATGAGTGTTACTTCATTAACGGCACGGAGAAGGTGAGGTACGTTCAGACGGGCATCTACAACCGCGAGCAGCAGGCGATGTTCGACAGCGACGTGGGGCACTATGTGGGGTTCACCCCCTTAGGGGAGAAACACGCCCAGAACTTCAACAGCAACCTGGAAATACTGGAGCAAAAACGAACTGCTTTGGACTGGTTCTGCCGGCACAACTACGAGATTTCTCTTCCGTTCCTCGTGGATCGACGAGGTGAGTGCAGGGCAGAGCGTGTCCCCTCAGGCCCTGTCCTGGCAATGACCCTGGAGCCCCTCCAAACCTTCCTGGGAATCACCCCAGAGCCCCCAGCCCTCCCTGGGCTCATCCCCGGACACTCCTGTCCCTTCCAGCGACAGTCAATCCCAGTCTTTTCCAGTCCTTCCCATTCTATCCCAGTGCCCCCCATCTCGTGTCCATCCCAACCATCGTGGCCCTGACGCCTCTCAGCCAATCAGAGTGTGCATCTCTGATGACTCATCAGTTTCCAGGCAGATCCACAGCGCCAAGTGCTTCGCGCTGGACTCGGTCTTGCAGTGCCGCGCGTTTCATTCCCAGTTCCTCTCAGTGCCGAACCAGTCCATTCCCAGTTTATTCCCAGTCCTCCACCCTCTCACCCACTGTCCCCCATCTCTCTCACTGCCACCTGAGTGCCTCCCACTCTATTCCCAATCCCTCCCAGTCCATCCCAGTCAATTCCCAGTGCATCTCACTGCAATTCCAGTCTCTCCAAATCCCTCCCAGTCCCTCCCAAGCCCACCCCGCCCCTCCCCTCTCTCTCCCAGTTGCCCCCAGCTGATCCCAGTGTGTCCCCGCTCTCTCCCAGTGCAGCCCCGCGTTTCCATCTCGCTGGTGCCCTCGAGCTCCCAGGCCAGCCCCAGAGGCCTGCTCTGCTCCGTGATGGATTTCTACCCTGCCCGCATCCAGGTGAGGTGGTTCCAGGGCCAGCAGGAGCTCTCGGAGCACGTGGTGGCCACCGAGGTGGTCCCCAACGGGGACTGGACCTACCAGGTGCTGGTGCTGCTGGAAACACCGCCCCGGCGCGGGGTCACCTACACGTGCCAGGTGGAGCACGTCAGCCTGGAGCAGGCGCTGAGACAGGACTGGGGTACGGGGGAGCCCCTGGGGGCACTGGCAGAGGCGCTGGGATGTGCTGGGAGCGCGTGGGAGGGAGGGAGGTGGGGAGAGGGCGGGTGGGAGTGGGAGAGGGGCCAGGGGGTGTGGAAGGGGTGCTTGAAAGGGAGTGTTGGAGGGTGGTGGGGAGGGTGGTGTGGGGTGTTTGGGGTGGTGGTGGGCGCTGGGAGGGAGTTTGGGGGTGCTGGGTGTGAGTGGGAGGGAGTGGAGTGAGGCTGGAGGGGCTGGGAGGAGCTGGGGGCTGGGCAAGCGGGGCTGGGGCTGAGGTTGGTGGTGCTGGGCAGAGGCTGGGAGGGGTGTGGGTGAGTCCTGGAGGGGCTGGGCAGGGCGTGGGAGAGGGTTTGGGGTTTGTGCTGGGGCTTTGTTGGGGGGCAAGTGGGAGGGGCTTGTGGGCTGGCGAGAGGGGCGGGAGGGGCTGGGGTGGGTGCTGGGGAGGGCGGGCAGGGATGGGGAGGAGGTTTCAGGGGGTGCCGGGTGGGTGCTGAGGGAGAGCGGGAGGGAGCTGGGAGGGGCTGGGGGTGTCGGTGCGAGGTTTTGGGGGGTGCTGAGCCCCGCGGACCCCCCAGAGATGCCGGCAGACGCGGCCCGCAGCAAGATGCTGACGGGGATTTGGGGCTTGGTGCTGGGCTCGGTGTACCTGGCGCTGGGGCTGGGCTTCTACGTGCGCAAGAAGGTGAGGGGGGGTGCCGGGGGTGGTGTCCCCGCAGGGCCGGAGCGTGTGTGCTCCCCCCGGGGCCCCCCAGCCCGGTGTCACCCCCTTTGCTCTGCCCACAGAGCTCCTGAGTTGCCGCCAGCGGCCGCAGCCCCTCCCCGTGGCCTCGAGTCCGGCCGGGACCCCCCGCTCCGTCCCCGCGCTGATTTTGGGGGGTCGTGAGTCCCCCCAGCCCTGCTGTCACTCTGTGCCCGCCCGGCTGCTCCCAGTGTTCCCAATAAAGCTTCCCAGTTAGAACCAGTCCCATTTATGGGAGGGACTTGAGGGGGCCCTGCAGAGGGGACCCTGACTGGTGGGGAGAGCAGAACAGACCCCAGGATGGATCAGGAATGGGGACCCTCTTGTGTCCTCCTGTGTCACCACTCTGGGGACTCCTTGGGAGGCACCTGAACCCTGACACGGCACCCAGCGACCCCAGAAGGCACCGGGACCCCTCTAAGCCACCAGGGAAATTTGGGGAGGGGGTGCATGGAGGACACCCAGGCCCGGCCAAGAGCTCAGCACTGCCCCAGCCCGGCCTGCCCCGGGGTGCTGGTTTAGCACAGGAAGTTGCAGAAACAGTTGAAGGCTTGATTGACCAATTAGAGAGTTGGATACACCTCTGGGATACCCAGGTTAAAAATGAGGAATTCCGGGAATCTCTCTTCCTTCCAGCTTGCCAACTGGTAACAGCACCTGTGCAGTGTTGTAGTGCTTGGCTCCACCAATGGTTTGTTCCCAAACTCCCCCAGTTCTTACCCAGTCAGTTTGTCCCTAAACTTGTCCCCTCCCATTGTTCCAAGAAGTTACCTGTCAATCCCAGTGCGCTCCACCTCCCCAAGGGTCAATCTGCAGCTGCCCATACCCTCTATTCCAGAAGGTTCTCCCTCACTCGACACCCCATTGGCTCCCCAAAACTGTGACCGCCCCATACGCTTCCCCATTGGCCAAGGTTTTATGGGCCACTCCCTGTGATCCTCCCCCACTGTGTTACTATTGGTCATTGCAATGTATCCACCCCTCCTTGTTCAACCCCTGTTCAAAAAGCCCTGTCACCCCTTGCCTTGGCTTTCTCTCCCTGGAACCTTCAGTGCTAATAAACTCTTTGCTGGAGCCCATACTGAGAGCCTCCTCCTTCTCCTTCCCTTGATCCGTGATTTGCTCTCCAACTTGGGGATTGGTTGCCCAGAAGGTCCTACCTGAGGGAGAAACATTCCTCAGGTAGCTCCCCACTCCTGGCCCTTCCACCACCTCCAAAGAGCGAGCCAGAGTAGGATTTCCAGAGGAGCAAAGCATCAGTTGTCACCCAGCGTGGATTCCCTGCATCTCTGGAGCCCACAATGGAGTTGATCCTGCAACTCTTTGGACGTCAGCTACCTTGGTCACAGCAGACCCAGTTTTATTGGGTTGTGCTCCTGGGGATGGAGACAACAACCTCAGCAGCACCAGAGACTGCCTCCCCCATCGAGCCCACAGCTGCAGCATATTTGTCTGGGAAAGCGTCAGTATCTCCTGTGAGGGGGAGATTGTGTGTCTTGAGCAGAGACTGTGTGTGCACACCCTGCTGAGTGCAGGGGGTGCATATCTGTGTATCTGAGAGGGACCCTGTTAGGCGAGGGGTACCCCTTCTCAGATTGTTGCCCTGACCCTTCTTTTTCTTTCCCCAAGTTTTCCTTTTGCTGTGACAGTGGGTGGAGTAGTTGAACAATCTTAAATTAAACATCAGCATAGGTGCCAAACTGTCTGTTCAACAAAGGGGGACTTACCTCCAAGTTGTGGGACTCCTTTAGGGTGGGAAGTTTTGTAAGGGATTGTTGAAAAGACTTGCTCACTGGTTGCATTTCCATTTCCCCCAGGTATCTCCTTCTGATTTGGCTTCTGCTCCCTTTTGGGATCAAGTGCGATTGAAACTTACCTGTTTAATCAATCAAGGAGACACCCCAGCATGTTAGTTCCTTCCTTTGTGTTTTCTTATTCAGGCTGCACTTACTGAAAAAGAGGGGATTGCGAAACAGCCAGCAAGTTCTACCCCAGTTGTCCCTACCCCATCTTCCCAAACCCCTTGTCCCACAGCGGGGCAGACGCGCAGAGCACACTGCAGTGCACAGGGCAGCCAGGCAAGCCTCAGTCTCCCTGGCTCTTCCCCAGCTCCCAAGCTCTAGTAGCACTGGCCATGCTGCTAGAGACCTTTCCTGTAAACCCTCAAACCCGGTTCACACCCCAAAGTTTGTCAGGTTTGAGGTTCCACCTCGTTCACCCTGTTTCTCTCATTCCCCTCTCCTACCCTCAACCCCACAAATTGGCCCCCGAAGGACACAAGATGGCGGAGGCCGCATGGTCAGCCCTCCCTCCTGTGCTTCTTCTTCCAAAAACCCCTTTCTTCCCTTGCCCAACCCCTTCCTATCCCAACCTCCTCCCCCTCCTTTCCTCCCTGACTCTTCTCTCTCCACCCTGACCCGCCTCCAGGAACTCCTCTAGAATACCCTGCCGCCTCCTCAGGCCATGGCCCTGCCTATGGCCCCGCCTCATCCTCCTTCTGCAGCCCCGCCCACCCTCTTCCTACTTCCGGTGCCCACGCCTCCACTTCCGGTTCCCACACTCCGGGAATCGGATGTGACAGCCTGGGGGACCTGAACCAGGAACAGGAGGTCCCAGCTCAAGCTGCTCCTGTTTGCTGTAGTGATCAGAGAAGTCTCCTTCCACAATGGGAGCCTTTCTCCTTTCAAAACAAAGAGGAACTTGCTAGGGCTCAGAGGGAGTTTGGTAAGGAAAGCGAATTCTTTCAAAGCCTGTTGAAATCTTTCTCCTCCAATACCCTGACACCCTATGATAGCAAGGATCTTGTCCCATGTCTCCTCTCTGCCCCTGAGTATTTGTTATGAGAGGGAGCATGGAAGGGATCCTTAAAGGGTATTGGCTCTGAGCTCCTGCAAAGTCCTTCCGGCGCCCTTGACCTTTGGCAGTGTAAGAACAATGGATCATCTGAGCAGTGAAGGGGCATGGACTGATCCAAAAGACCAAATCAAGGCACTTACAAAATCAGTCTTAGATCTAACTAAAGATGCTGCAGAAAAAGCATATTACTCCCTACCTTCCTCAGAACCTAAAGCTGGCTTTGCTGACGTAAAACAACTCCCAAATGAGAGGTTTATAGATTTTGTTAACAGAGTAAAGATTCTATTAGAGAAGCAGGTAGATGCTACCAACCTACATATCCCATTGTTACTTGAAATGGTCAAAGCCAATGGGAATGAGGATTGTCACAGGGTCATCCTAGGATTGCCCTGAGATCCTGCCCCTACTTTACCAACTGTTATTGAGGCCTGTACTAGGAAGGTTGCTCTCACCACCGGAGCCAGGAACGGGAGGACACAGCCACCGCTGAAGAGGTCAGTTGTGGCACTGTCATAAACAGCTACAACACTGCTGCCACCTGCCCAGCGCCGTGAAACTCCCACGTGTTACCGCTGTGGTCGATGAGGAGACGTAGCCAGATTCTGCCCTGCACCCAGTCCCGCTGGAATGGAGCAGGTCTCAGGAGCAGGGGAGACGCTGGACAAGACTCTAATTACCGGACTGACATTAACTCTAACAATGACTGCAAAGTGCAGCAACCAAGACAATTGTTACTGCTCACCACACTTAAAAACCACTTCTTTAATTCCAGCCACTGGACCCTAACTGCTGTTTAATCCATCAGGAGAGATTTGGTGCTCCAGGACCTTAACTCTAAGTACTGGGATTTCAAAGGACATTGTACAAACTAAGGGGCCCGATGGGCAGTTTGCTTTATTGCGCCCGTTTGTTGCTGACTACAAGGTTCCCTTATGGGGATGGGATGCTATGTCACAATGGGGGGTTCGTATTGAGATCCCGAAAACCCCTTGGGATTTTTAATTGCGGCCACTGTACAGCGCCCTACCCAAAAGTTAAATTGGACTACAGATTCACCGGTGTGGACAGACCAGTGGCCGCTAAGTAAAGAGAAATTAAAGGTGCTCAACGAGCTCGTGGAGGAGCAATTGGCTCATGGTAAAAGGTGGAATTCCCCAGTCTTCATTATCCCCTTGGGGATCACCCTTGTCTTGGCTCTCTCTCCCTGGAACCATCAGCCCTAATAATTTCCTCCTGGAACCCATACTGAGAGCCTCCTCCTTCTCCTTCGCTCGATCCTGAACATGATTTGCTCTCCCGGGGGAGATGTTAACCCTTTCATTGCACAAAATGAGACCTGAGGACATGAACCCTTTCCCCAAGTGAGAGGAAAAGAGTCAGAGTGAGATGTGGAGAGACACAGCGTGAAACTGAAGCCAGTGAAGAGAAAGGGAGTAAAGATCCTAAGTGAGAGGAGATGGAGAAGATGGCTTGGGTTTTGGGCTGAAAGTCTTTTGTGAGCCATGGTAACAGACTGTCATATGTTAGAATATCCCTTAATGTCGTAGAAAAATGCATTGGGGAGATGATAAGATTGTCCAGATTGTGGATTGGAGCAAAGGTATTTGTGATGGACTAAGTAAATATTGAAGTAGCTGTGATCCCAAGAGAAGCTGTGATCCTATGAGAAGCCTGAACATGAAAGATGAGAGATGAAGCCCTCTGCCCCAGGGAAAAAAAGAGAAAAGAGATCTCTGTTCCATGAGATGAAGAAAATCCTTTGCTTTTGGAGCTGTTGATCTTTCAAAAATGATACCCCAGGAACATCCATGACCCACATGCAGCTGGTGGGAAAGCTCCCAGATGGGAGGGACATCACAAAAGTAGGTTCCTGGGTGGCTGGTTTCTGTGAGAAGTAAAAAACACAATGAAACTGCACAATGCTGTCTGTGGAGAAATTCTATGGCTGACTAACAGAGACTTCTCTAAAAGAACTGATGAAAGACTACTTTATGGGCCTGACCAAGAGTTCCAGGTTTTGTCTCTTTATGTTGTTAGTGGGAAAGTGAATATCAGTGGGGAAAGGAGAAGTGTTTTGAAGGTTTCATTTTGAATCTCATTCTCTTCTTTCAGTGATTGTTAATAAACCAATCTTTATACTTTAAAGTTTGAGCCTGCTTTGCTTTTACCCTAATGCTATCTCACAGCAGGAAAAAGAGTAAATAATTCTAGGAGACACTCAAACCACTGCACTAAATTTGGCAAACAGAAAATGGCGAATGTGAAACCACTCCATGAACTGGTGTTTCCCCCTGGTTTCAAACTAAAACGATCATACCTGGCTCCATCCCGGGGACTGGAAATGAGGAGGACTGGGAATCCTCCCAATGCAATTTCGGGGGCCCAGCCTGCCCACTCACTCTTTTGGGGTCCCAGACCCCTTTTTTCCCCCACTATTTCACCCCTCCCCAATGCTCCCCAATCAACCACCCCTGTACCCCATGCTTGGTTTTCCAGCTTCCAGGCCCCTCCTGCTCACTCTGGGGGTCCCATCCCTCCTTTCCCTTAATTCAGGCACCTCCTGGCAGCTTTTTCCTGGGAGGAATCCTTGAGTATGGGGATTCTTGGGGGTGCAGTTTTGGAGAGGGACAGCTTTGTCTGGATTTTCCCTCCCTGTTGTGCCCTCTCAGCTGCCCCCAACACCCTGGGGCTGCTGGGATTTCCCTCCTGGGGACAAGGACGTTCATTCCTTTCCAGGAGCCCAATGCCCACCTGGGGCTCCAGCTCAGGGGCTCCTTGAGCAGCTGCCCCAGAACCTCCGCCAGGGTCTCCCAGCGCAGCCGCAGCCGCTGGGCCTGGGGTCCCCAAAGCCCTCAGCAAGCCCCAAGGCCCTGCCAGGAACCCTCAACTCCCTCCAACCCAGCATCCCCCACAGCCCCTGCAAGTTCCCCCCATGGCACCGGCCATGGCCATGGCCCCACATGTCACTGGCCATGTCCCACCATGTCCTCACCCATGGCTGTCTCCCCACCACGTTTCCATCCCTGTCATTGTCCCCCATGTCTCCATCTGTGCCCGTGTCCCTCCATGTCCCCATGAATGGCCATGTCCCCCTCCATGTCCATGTGTCCCCATGTCACTCTCCATGTCTCTGTCCCATCATGTCTCTGTCCCCCATGTCCCCACCCATGTCTTAGTTCAATGTCTTTATTTTTATGCCAGTGTTGGATAGTTTAAAGAGATGAAGAGAAATGAAAAGTAAATCAAGGCAAAAAGAAAAGGATTTCTGTGTCCAGCTGAGGATCCACATGCTTGGGTGGGAGGGAAGAACCTTTTTTGGAAGCTTTCCACCCCACTGTCTCCAAAATCTTGGTCTTTGCCCCAGTCCTTCACCATCTGGCTGCAGAAGATACCCTTGGGCAATAGGAAATCAAAATTGTGGAATCCCTGAGGTTGGAAAAGACCTCAAAGACCATTCAGTATTCCTTGATGATTGAACCAAAAGATTTTCTGGGGTTGAAACTCAACAAATCAGCTCTCCCCCAGGAATTCCCAATGTTGGTCTGTGTCCCCATGGATGTTCCTGCCCCTGCACTCACCCAGGTGCCCACAGGGAGACAGGAAGATGTGGAGCATCCCAGCCAGGTGTCTGCCCAACAGGGATCACCAGGACCACGGATCACCAGGGCTCTGCCCAGCGGGGGTCACTGGGGATCATCCAACGCCAATCCTCCCATGGGGGATGGAGCTGGAGCAGCGCACGAAGCTCTTCCCGCTCTGGGGCACTCGCAGGGCTTCCCTCAGTGCTGCCTCCGTTGGTGTCTGGTCAAGTTAGAGCTCCTGGAGAAGCTCTTCCCACACTCAGGACACTCGTAGGGCCTCTCCCCGATGTGGATGCGCCGGTGGACAGTGAGGTGTGAGTTGTGCTTGAAGCCCTTCCCGCAGTCAGGGCAGCAGAAGGGCCTCTCCTCTCTGTGAATCCGCTGATGTTTGAGGAGATTGGAGCTGGTGTGAAACCTCTTCCCACACTCGGGACACTCGTAGGGCCTCTCCCCAGTGTGGATGCGCTGGTGTTTTCTCAGGTGGGAGCTCGATCCAAAGCTCTTCCCACATTCCAAGCAGGTGCAGAGCCCTTCCCCAGTGTGGATCACCTGGTGCTGGATCAGGGCTGAGCTTGTTCTGAAGCTCTTCCCACACTCCCCACACTCATAGGGCTTTTCCCCAGTGTGGATCATCTGGTGCAGCACCAGGCTGGAGCTCTGGCTGAAGCTCATCCCACACTCCCCACACTTGTAGGGTCGTTCCCCAGTGTGGATCCTCTGGTGCTGGATCAGCTCAGAGCTCCACCTGAAACCCTTCCCACATTCCAAGCACTTGTGGGGCTTCTCCCCTCCATCAGGCTTCTCCACCAGCTCTGAGCTCTGCCTGGATCTCCGGCCGCCCTCCTGGCACTGGGGGGGTCTTTCCTCCTCACACCTCCCTGGGCTGGGTTTGCAGCCCCTCCTCGTGCGGGATCTCTGGGGCTTTTCCTCCTCCTCCATCTGGACACTCCTAGGGAATGAAAAATCCTGGTTTGGGGAAAAAACAAGAGGAGAGCGCCTTAGGCTGGGGGTTCCTACTTGCCCAAGTTCATCTCAGGAAATCATTGACACCTTGTGTCTGTAAGAACCTCCAAAACACCAAGATTCGGCCCAAAAATCTTCCAAACATCAAGACACTGACAAAAAACTCCCCAAACATCCGGACTCAGGCAAAACCTCTTCTAAAATATCAAGATTCAACCCCTTGAAAAAACCCAAACCATTAACGTTTAGACCAATAGAGCTCAGAAACACCAAGATTCACCCCTGTGAAAATCGTGGATCCCCTCTGTAGTGGTTTTATGTTCACCTCTGTTTCTACTGGCTGAATTTAGTGTAGTGGTCTAAATGTTTTTCCTCCTTTGAGATACGATTAAGGAGAAAAAGGTCCAGCTTAAGGTAAATAGATGGATTTTATAAACACACACAGTAAAGGAAGAGGGAAAAAAAAAAGAAAAAAAAAGAAAATCCCAAAACCTTTCTCCTTTCCCCCACAAACTATTCACTTTACCACAAGCAACACAGAGAGACAACTTGTGATTTTCAGTCAGTTTCACCATTTGAAAATAGTCTGTCATCAATTCTTTAGGTGAAGGAGTCTCTCAAAGAGTCATGGATCCCACTGACAACCTAGAACAGTCCTCTTGTGGTTTTAACTGTTACGAAAACCACGCCCAGGGAAACCTTCTTCTGTGACCCCTCCCATCAGCAGTTTCCTAAGCTGCTTCTGAGTCATGGGAACTCAGGCACATTGGGGTGTTACCGTTTAAAGATTCCAACTCCTGAGGCAAAGGATTCTTCTTCTCAGGGAACAGAGCTGACTATTCACTTCTTGACTGGTGCAGAAGGCTTCTCATCTCTCTCCGTTCAAACATCTCATGATATCACAGGATCACAGCTACTAGTTCAATATTCACTCAGTCTATCACAAATACCTTTGCCTAAATCCACAAACATACAATATTCTCCTCAAATGTATATTTCCCCATGATTTAAAGGATATTCTACATATAGAGTTCATTTCCATGGCCTTATGAGAAGTCCAGCCAGCAGGCAACTCCTCCATCCTTCCTCCAATTAGTCCTTCACTCTCTCTGACTTCATGCTAGGTTCTCCCTATGTTCATCATTCTGCCCATCTCTCTTCTCTTTCAAGGAACAGTTAAGCATCGGAAAGCTTCATCTTGTGCAAAGAAATAGTTAAATCTGCCCAGACTCTTTCTCTCTCTAAGCTGCCCCTTATGGTGTCAAGTTTCGAGGCCAGGCTGGTGTGGGGGGGGAAAGCCGAAAGAAAGTCGGAGTTTAGAGCAGCCGGGCAGTCAGGCATCATAAATGCTTAAAAATGCCTTCTGCCCCGGCTCGAAGCTGCTCCCGGGGACCCCCATTCCTTTCCCGGGCCGACAGCGGTGGCACCAGGGATGGGCACGGTCTCTCCCTGCCAGTGGCCGCGACCCCAGGCGGGCGGCCAGCCCTGCCCAGCAGCAGCCCTGCCTCCCCTGCCAGCGGCCGAAGGGGGGAAGGGGGACAGCTGACCCGGGCCGCTCCCCCACCGCGGGCAGCGGCTCCGGAGGTCCAGAAGGGCCCCGGCTGCCCAAGATGTTGCCTCAAGACTGGCCGGAAAGAAAAGGGCCACTCACCTGGGAATCTGATCTTAAGGCCAGGTTTTAAGAGGGGTAACTCTCATTTGGTCAACTCAACTGTCAACATTTACTACAACCACCTTAAAAAAACTCACATCCTTTCCAAACTACCACATCCTCCCCAGTAACCTGCTCCATAGGAGGGGGAATGCTCCTTGGGCTGAGGGGGAGGCTGCAGATACAGGGAGGGCTGGAACCTTGTGGGGCCTCCTCTTCCTGCTCCTCCTCCTCCTGTGTCCCTACTCTTCCTCACACTCCTCTTCCTCCTACTATTCCTCCGTCTCCTGCACAATCCCACCCTCTCTCCCACCTGCATCCTTTGACCATTTTGTTCTTCAGCCTGCTTCTCCTTCCCTTCTCCTCCTGCCCCCAGCCCAGCACCCACTGCCGCCTCCCTCTTCCCCCCCAAACCCACAGCATCCCACCGCAGGGGCAGCCATGGAGCTGGGCCAGCTCGGGCTGGGGCAGCGCTGGGCTCTCGGCCGCTCCCGCCCGCACTCGCTCCCCACTGCAGCCGCTCCCGCCACCACAGCGCGGGGGGGCCCGGCCTTGGCGCTCCCCCCTCCCACCTCCCCAAATTCCCCCAGCGGGGGGCGCTGCGGCCCGGGGGGGGCGCAGGTGGGGTCCGGGTGGGGAGCGCTGGGAGCTGCGGCTCTGCCTGGCAACTGGTGAGTCATCAGCGCCGCAAGCTCTCATTGGCTGAGCCCTGCCCGAGGGGCGGGGCTGCAGCAAGGGGGACACCCTGCTCCAGGGGGGATGTCCCGCAAACCGGGGACCCCCATGGAAGGAAGAAGAGGAAAGTGTCTTTACAAACAGATGCTGCCAATCTGCGCGGAGACAGGGCCAGGCACTTGGACATAAGGAAGGGACAGCAGAAGCCATCAGTTCCAGAAAATGTTATTCACTGACCACACAGACTGCTGCTCAGCCAAGGTCCTGCTAAATTCAGGAACTTCCAGAAGAACAACAAAGACTTAACAGAGCTGTGAATATCGTTACCTATACAGAAGTGGGGTGTGCATTAAGGGGGGTATGTAGTAAGGGGATTGGGAAGTCTGTACCTCTCAAGTACTTCATGCAATAGGGAAAGGGAGAGGGAAATGCAGCCAGGAAAATTAGGATGAAAAGGAAGCTGCAACCTCTAACATTTGGAGAGACCCCATAGGAAATGTCCCATGGCCTCTCCTTTTTTTAACCATGAAATGACTTTTACAGGACTTCTTTGTCTCCCTGGTGGACACAAACCTCTGGTGATGTGACATTTCCCACACACCTTGGGGCTCATCCAGAATTCCTTCCACCACCAGGGATGGTGGGCAGTGAGTGGAGCTGAAGGTGCCTCACCCAGTTTGGGTGATCGCTCCCTTGGGTGGCGGCGGCACCGGGGATTGATTGGGGACCCGAGAGTGTCCAGGGACAGACGAGTGACAGATCAGGGGGGCTGTGAAGAGTCGCAGGGAGAGAGCACTGAAAATCTCATCAGTGAGGACAGAGGGATCTTCAGGGAGTAAACATGGCAGGGCACCCATGCAGGGTGGAAAAGGGAAAGCCAGGAAGGGGTCCTGGCCAAAGGATGATGATCCCAAAATATCTCTGAAGGGTCCCTTGGGAGAATGCTGAGGCAGTTTGCACATTCTCCCAGAGGTAATTAAGGACATGGACACCCAGGGGGGCAATAAGGGAAGTCCAGGAGGGATTTAGACAACAGGGGATGGATGGTGTTGGTGTGCTGGGAAGGGTTAGAGTGAAGGAGAGTGTGCAGGAATGCAGTTAAGGCAAGAAGCAGCAGGAGGAATCTCTGTGGTAAGAAAAGATGATGGAAAAGAGGAAGAAGAGAAAAATACTGAGGCCTGAGACACTTTAATGCTCAAAACCTGCCAGCTGATGCAGCTCCTTTGTATCTCCTGATTTCCAGGAAAACAAGTGCAGGTTGAAAATGTGCATCTGAATAATAGAATCAATATGATTTCAACAGAAGCCACTTTGTGGTTACATAAACTACAGTTACAGTTTCTAGCACTTCTGCCCACGCATCCATTATCACGCGTGTGTTTCCTATCTAGGTTTTGCATTTTTTCTAGGCATTTTCCCAGGTTTTTGTTCCCACTTTCATCCTGTTGTTGACTTAGTGGCCTTGATGACTCCCTGACAACTCTGAAAACAAGACTGCAGGTGGCTTGTTATCTCTAAACAGTTTGGCTGGTGCATGGGAATAGCCTGTTCTACAGATGCATTGCTACGAACAAGGAGGTCAGGATTTCAGGGGGTTTCTCTGGGCTGGGCAGCGGCAGCAGCAGGCGCAGAGCTGCGGCACCGGGAGCACTGGCTGGGGGCCTGTGGGGAGCTGCGGGCCGGGCCGGGGCTGTGGGGCAGCCGGGGCTCAGCGCCGGGCGCTGCCTGACCCCACCACCCCCCGGGCACGGCCGGCACTGGCCCCCGGCCCCCAGGAGGCTGCGGGACGCCCCGGCCGCTGCCCGGCCCCGCCGAGCTGCCGGCCCTGCCCGCCGGGGGAGCCGCCTTTGGACACTGCGGCAGGACAGGCACCGCCTCTGGGATACGGGCTGGGCAGGGCACCGGGAGCACAGGACCACGAGCAGGAAGGAACACCTGGGAAATGGGGATTGTTCGTGCAAGGATCCAGATGTTCTTTCAAGGATTTTCTTTGGGTCACTGGTTAAACGAATGATTTTGCAGAAAGCTCAGCAGCTGTCACAGGATGAGCACCCACAGGCACTCAGGGCGGCTGCAGCAGTGGCACAAGAAGCCCCTGCAGCACTTGGGCACAAAGGCACAGCAGGGGAATGCAAGAAGGGAGGAGGAAAAGGCCAAGCTGAAGGCAAAGGCCATGGCACAGTTTCTACAGCCCCTCAGGGATCAACCCCAGCGCCCAAGGGGGCCCCAGCACCCAGGGGACGCCCTCGGCCACAAGCACCTGGCACAGGCATTGCCCTCCTCGGCAGGGGAGAGCCCACCCAAACAGCCCCGGGCAAGGAATCAGGCTTCCATCTGCAGGGCACAAGGACACTGCAAGCACACACAGCAGCACCCTCAGCACCAGCAAGGCCAGCCCTGCATGGACAGGGATTCTTAGGGCTGGCACAGCTCCCATGACACCAGGGACCCACCACACTGGAGCCCTGGAGAACATTAAGGGTGGCTCTGCATCGACAGGAGCCCTTTCCTCACAGACACAGGGGCCTCTCCAGCCACTCTCAATCTTACACCTAAGCAGGGAAAATACCAAAAATATTTTTGATTATTCAGGGGATAAGTGGGAAAGATGAGTGGCTGTGTTTTATTCAACCAGGATTAGCAGATGTGGGATGGCTTTGAAATGCAGGAATTTTATTTGCTCTAATTGTGATTGTAATTTACTGGGAAGGGATTTGATGGCTCAATTAGGAATGCAAATTAATATTGGAAAAGGTGATACAGAGGCCAGTTCTGTGGTACCTTTGTGTCAAATGTCTTGCAAGGCCTGTGCTGAAGTGAACCCACAAGTGTGGGCAGCCCCAGGGAAATGGGGAAAATCAGATACCCAGCCTCTCCAAATCACTCTGAAGCAACCAGCACAAGTGGGGTCTAAAAGCAATGCCCTATTCCAAGGGAGGGAAGGAAGGCCTTACAGCCTGTGATTGAGCCCCTGGTCAAGGCAGGGCTTTTGCAGCCAGGGATCTCTGCCTACAATGCTCCTGGTGCTGCCAATGAAGAAATCAGATGGAATCCATAGAATGGGGCAGGACCTAAGAACAAGAAATGAGATTATTAAACCGAGGCACCCCACAGGCTCAGATCCTTACACCATCTGCAACCAGGTTCCCTCCTCACACTGCTGCCATTCAGTACTTGATGGAAAAGATGCTTGCTGGGGATGCCCACTCACACAGGATGGGAACAGGATTTGGCCTGGGAGTGGCACCAAGAGGTAGAAGGGAAAATGGGAAAGACATGGACGGTCCTTCTGCAGGGATGCACGGAAGCACCAGCCTTAGTCGGGCAAGCCTGCAGAAATATCAAAAGAATTTCCTCACCCCCAGGAACTGGGTTAATGCAGGATGTGGATGACTTGATCCATCAGGAGGACAAGAAGTGGAGAAGAAGCCCTGTGAAATGGCTCCATTTTCAGGCTAAAAAGATCTTGGAGTACTTGGGAAAAAAAGGCAAAATGTTGGAGAAATAGGTGAAATATTTGGGACATATTTTGAATGAAGGTTCGTCGTGTATTGACCCAGAGAGGGTCCAGGGAATCTCAGAAATAACATTACCCAGCACTAAAAAGGAGCTGTGTCAATTCTGAGGATTAATAGGGAACTGCAGGACCTGGATTGAGGATTCTCTGTTCTGCACAGAACATTGTATGACTTTGTAACCCCAGACAGCCTCAAGGTTATGGTATGGACATGAGAAAGAGAACAAAACTGGAGAAAATGAATAAAACAAAATGATTGATGCCCCAGCCATGGCTCTTCCAGACTCAGAAAAGGAATTGGAATTGGATGGGAATGTTCAACAGGCCGCGACTGAGCCCGCCCTGAAGGCAAGGGAGCAGCAGCCAGGGCTCCACAGCGGGGGAAGCCCCTGTGCCTGCCCACAGATCCTCAGCTGGAATTGTCTGCCTGGGCACCCTCCTTTGGCAGCTCCAGGCACTGCGGGCCAATCCTTGCTGCCACTCTTGGAGCTTCAGTGCTTTCTGTGCCTGCACTGCCACACGGGCTGGGGAAGGCACCGTGAGAATTCCACTCTGGGGCTCAATCACACTCACACACTGGGCTGGATGGGATTCGATTGCTGGTAAATATACCAAATTTACATTTTAAAAGAATCCTATTTCTCTGGTCAGGCTTGGTTTGCCTTTGCCCTGGGGAAAGGAATTTTAAATGTTTTTTTTTTTTTTTTTTTAAGGGATGTTCCACCACTCAACAGAGATGAGTTTAACATCTCAACAGACTGGGAAGAGCCCAAAAGATCCCCACAAAGATAACGACCATCAACAAAACATCAACGCCCATCAGCAAACAGCAACCAACACCTACCCCAGACACTGCCCCTGGAAGAGCTGGAGACACCTGGTCTGGGAAAGGCTGAGAAGGAAATCCAGGAGTGCCGACCTAATTCACATCAGAGGCAAAGAAGTCCAGCTCAAATAGAAAACCAAATACTAAGAACTCAGCAACCTGGGAGCAAAGAACATGAAACCAATGGATTTCTATGGGTTCAGACTGAATAATGTTCAGGAAAAATTCCAGTAAAACTCAGGTGTCATGAATGATTTCTCTGCACACCGGGCTATGTGGGATGAAGATTTCTGTTGCAAAGCTGGCCAGAATGAAGTAATGCCTTAACTCTAACACTAAAGATACTCTTGGAGAGTTTTTGGTTTTACCTGCAGTTCCAGTGACAAGATAACACCATTAGAATATATCTTAGTAATACTTTTTTATTGTCAGTCCAGTTTCGGTCAGGGAGGTGAAAAGAAAATTTTAGTCCTAGGAGAAGAAGTAGAAAAAACTTGATTGCTTCGAAATGTTTTTGTGTATGTTTGTGTGTGCTTTTTAGTGATCACAAAATTTAAAATAAAAATACTGATAAAAAAAAAGAAGCTGATTTTGGGGGCATCATGTGAGTCATTTAATGGCTGATCTGGAAGAGAAGCTTCATTCCAGGCACCAGGAGAGGAGCTTTAGAAATGCAAATTAACACCCCTGGGGAAAAGGGTGGACAATGCACCAGGGGCTTCTTGCCTGCGGGAGGAATTGGGCTGATTCCCTCTGCCGCTCACCCCAAGCTCTGCCTGCTGGCACTGATGGAATTGGCACAGCCAAAGGCAGAGCCCACAGTGAGGATATCTGACTGTGCAACAGAAATTGGTTCAGCTGCAAAGGGAAACAGCAAATGGAGAATGTTGGGAAAACTTCACTAAAAGAACTGGGGGGGAATCATCCCTCTCCCCACTCCAACATGTGCTGTCACTGTCTGTGTCACACACGGAGCATTGGAACACTGGGGGGGTTTTGCTACCACAAGTTCAGAGAAATCAGTGGGGAATCCAAGGATGTGATGATTGAATCAGAGAAAAGAGATCAATTGATGCAGCCTGGCTGCAGGGAGCGCCCAAAAATGGGGAAAAGATGAACGGCCACCAGAACAAATCCTGCAACACCACGGACCAGCCCCTGGGAACCCGAACGAATTCATAGCAGGAGCCAGAGAACCCAGTGATCATTGCAATGGCAGAATTAGATTACAAGATGTCCTCGAAATAATAACCAACCAGACAGATCCAGCTCCTGAGTCTGGACAAACAATCCACTCAAATGAAGAACACAACATTTCACCATGGGATGGGATCAGATTATCTATTAGCAGAAGGAGGAGGACAGTGGGGAAAATTAAATGACTCAAGACCTTGCTGTTGGCAAAGAGATGACAACCAAAAAGTGGTGAAACAGATAACAAAGGAAATAAGAAAGCAGCTCATGTTCCAGTCCAAACGTGGAAAGGATGGGAATGGGACACGGTTTGGTGGTTCCCTGGCACACCATGGGTTAAACGAATGCTCTTTCTCCTCTGATGTGCTACAGCAACTCTCATCTTTGGACCATGCAGGACACCTTGCTGAGTGCAGCTCATTCAGCAGCTGAGCAAGGGGATGCAGGTGGCAGCCAGGCCTCCTGATCCACAAACGGCTACAAAAGGACACGGAATTGTTAAAAATGACCCTGTAACATTGGCTTTCATCTTTGTGTATTAGTCTTTATATGTGGTTATTGATTGTAAGTATAGCACAATTTATAATCCCATTTAGCTGCTTGCTAATGTAACCTAATTTCTCATTTTCAGTATGCACCGTATGGCCCATGGAAACAGTAGTGTGATGAGTATATTATGTTGATGTATACACCTTAGAGCTTATAGAACTAATAATGTGATGAATGTATTGTACTGTAAGCCGTAGGAAAATAGAAAATGTTAAAATACTTCTGTGTAACCCAGAGAACTGTATAAAGCAATGAGGTTGGTTCCCACATCTGCTGACTGACCTCTCCAAGTGATAAGGGTGACACAAACCAGAGCACCAGAGATGAATTAGAGAAGAATTTGTTAACTGTTCGGTATCGGGGAAGTGGGAAACAACAGGATGAAGCCACAAGGAGGAATAAAATATATTGACCTGATCTGCAGGATGGTTTGTAGATAAGCCAGAGGACAAAACCAAAATAAAGAAAAGTTTCTATAACATCAAAAGCTACAAAGGATGTTTGCATAACGCATGAAACTCATAATATGTACGTACGTTAGTAAAATAACAGTATATAGATATCAGTGTCTTAATGTACCAGCATGTTTGTTGGCTGATAGCCAGGAACACTTCAGCGCTGGACATTGTCCTATTTTCTCCCTTATTGAATTTTGAAAAATATTCTAAGACGGAATTTTCGTTTATCTCAGATTTGAGGGCGCTGACAATAATCCCGAACCAAAGAAGACCAAGAAGAAAAAACAGAGTCAAGGAGTGAATCTGCTTGGAGATAGGGCCAGGGTCTTGGAGATAAGGAAGTAACATGAGAAAACATCAGTTTTAGAAAATATTGACTCGGACTGCTGCTCAGCCAAGATCCCACTAAATTCCTGAACATGGAGAAGAAGAAAAAAGACTGAACAGAGCCATGAATATCGGATGTTACACAAAAGGGGGGTGCATATTAACGAGGACATGCAGCAGGAGGTTCGGGAAGTCTGAACTTTCCAAGGATCTTCGCCACTGGGTAAAGGGACAGGGAGATGCAGAAGGGAAAATCAGGAGAAAAAGGAGGCTGCGTACTACAACCATTGGAGAGACCGCACGGCAAATGCCGCATGGCCTCTCCCTTTGCTCATCAATAAAGTCACTTTTACAGGACTCCTCGCTCTCCTTTGGGGACACAAACCTCTGGCGACGCCAATTTTCCCGACCACGCCCGGCCACAGGGCAGCCACCTCCGTCCTACCCACAGCAACCGGGACGAGCCAGCGCTGCTCCGGCCCCGGCTCCTGCCCAGGCCCCAGCGGGAAGGAGACCGCGGGCAGCCGCTCCCGCAGCGCCCTCAGCCCACGGCCAACACGGCGCCCACACGGCACAAGGAACCCGCCAGAGCAGAGCCCCCTGCCGCCCCCTCCGCCCGCACACAGCCCCGAGCCCCGGCACAACCCAGCGCGGCTCCCACCTGCGCTGGCGCCGCCTCCGAGCTCCGCCGCCGCCTCCCCGGGCTCCGGCCGCTGCCGCCGCTCCCGGGCCCGCACAGACGCTCCCACAATGGCGCCTCTGCCACCAGCGCCCGGGGGGCGGCCCCGGGGCCGGGCTTCTCCCCGCTCCGCCCAATCAGCGCGCACCGAGAACCACGAGTGACGGCACCAGCAGCCAATGGCAGCCAGCCAGGCCCGGGCTCTGCACACGGCCCAGCCTCGCCCCGCGCTCTCAGGGCCCCCCGGGCTGTGGGAGGGGAAAGCCGGAGATGAGGAACAGCCCCGGGACGGGCCCGGGCCCGAGGCGGGATCGAGCTGCAAACACAAACAAAGTTCTCCGCAGCTCCCGGCCCGCCTTTCCCAGCGCTGCGTCTTCGCTGGCACCGGCTCCGAGGAAAGCGGGCAGTTCTGCTAGCCCTGATTGGGAGCATCAGTGCCTGGCTTTGATTTCCCCCGAAAAGGGAAAGAACAAACCAAATCCAAGTGAGGTGGGGCGCCCCACCCATCCCGGGGGGTTCGGCCCTTCCCCTTTCATCCCCGGGAACAGCGCCGGGACTGGGGGGGCCGTAGCGGGACTGGGGGCCACAGGGGGGTCCCCAGCACCGGGGGAGTCCCTTGGGGCTCGGTCCTGTCCCCCCCCCGGTATCAGTCGGGACCCCCCGTTATCTGCAGGGACCCCCCCTGCAATTTACTGGGGTCCCCCACGAACTGGGACTACTCCCAATGACTGCACTCCCCTTCACCGACCCCCCAAAGCGCTGGGATCATCCCAATCTATGAGACCCCCCCAGTGCGCCAGGACCCCCCACTCACCGCGCCCTCTCACTCACCAGAGTCCCCTCCATCACCAGGCTCCCCAAATCCTAGGAAGGAGACGGGGATTGCGGAGAGCGTGGGAATGGGAGCGTGGGAAAAGGGGCGGGGCCTGAAAGGAAACGAAGGGAGGGAATGGTCCGAGTAAAAACCGGTAGGGATCAGTACGGACCAGTACAGACCAATTTGGATGAGTTGGGCCCTGGGCCAGGGATGAGCTGGCTGTGGGGCTGATGGTGCTGTGTGTGGTCGTGTGTGAGTAAAAACCAGCATGGATCAGGACGGACCAGTGTGGACCAGTATAGACTAGTATAGAACAGTGGTGACCAGTTCAGACCAGTTCAGATCAGTAGAAGTTTCTACAGACCAGGAGGATCTTCCCCCTGCCCAGACCAGTGTAGACCACCTGTGACCAGTACAGACCAGTATGAACCACATCAGACCAGTACATACCAGCTCAGACCAGTATGGAGCCTTACAGACCAGTTCAGACCTTCCCCTGCCCTGGGATGGGGACACTGGGATGTAACCCTACCTGGGACCCTAAAACTCCCCCAGAATGCTCCAAACTCCACCTGGGACCCCCTAAATCCCACCTGGAATCCCCCCTAAACCCCTCCAGGACCCTCCAAACCCCCCAGGACCTCCCAACCCTCCCACCAAGACTTCTCACACTCCCCCAGGGACCCCCCAAAACCCCCCTGGGATCCCCCAGGACTGTCCAAACACCATTGGGATGCCCCAAACCTCTCCAGGAGCCCCCAACCCCACCTGGGACTGTCCAAACCCCTCCGGATCCCCCAACCCCCCCCGGGACCCCCCAAAATGCCCCCAAGACCCTCCAAACCCCACCTGGGACCCCCGACCCTCCCTCCCCGAGGACCCCCCAAACCCCACCTGGGACCTTGCCCAAACCCCCAAAACACCGGTGACAGTGGAAGGGGACACTGGCATGGCACAGGTGGCACTGCCCTGTCCCTGGTGTCGGTCACCTGCTGCTGGCCCTGGCCGCAGTGGCCGCGTCCTGCCAGGTGGCGCGGGGGAGGGGAGAGGGGCGGTGCCCGGGTGGTGACGTCACTCAGGGCCGGCTCCGCCCCTCTCCTGGCGCGACATTTCCGGGTTGTGCCGAGCGCCGCTCCGGGCGTGTTTGTCCCCCGGAGTGTCCCCAGCGTGTCCCCAAGGGGTCCCCGCCGTGTCCCCAGCGGTCATGGATCCCTGGGAGGTGCGTCAATCCCGGCGTGGGGCGGGGGAGGCGACGGGGGAACACGGGGGATGGCAAAGGGACAGGGGGGCAGCAGGAGGTCCTGAGGGAGTTTGGGGGGGTCCCACGTGGCGTTTGGGGGAGTCCAAGGTGGGGTTTGGGGAGTTCTGGGGGAGTTTGGGGAGTCCTGGAGGGGTTTGGGGGGATCCCAGTGAGGTTTGGGGAGTCCTGGAGGGGTTTGGGGGGGTCCCAGGTGGGGTTTGGGTGGTCCTGGGGGGGTTTGGAGGATCCCAGGTGGGGGTTGGAGGGTCCCACGTGGGGTTGGAGGGGTCCTGCGGGGACTGGGGGTAAGGAGGACAGTGGGGAGGTGGCAGGGGGGCAGCAGGCGGTGGCAGGGGGTGACAGAGGAGATGAGGGTGTGACAAGGGGACAGAGGGGACAGCTGAGCCCTCTAGGGACAAAGAGGACCCCGGGAGGGCACAGGGGCTACCCCAGGAGGCCACAAGTGCCACAAGGTCCATGACACCTCCCCTGTCCCCTCCCCAGATGCTGGAGGCACAGGTGGCAGTGGTGGCCACCCTGGGCGAGCTGGTGGCCACCATGACCACACCTCATAGGCGGGTGTGGCCGCTCCTGGACTCAGAGTCCCTGCATGCAGCCCTGAGGGAATTCACCTGGACCCTCCGGGACGCCCTGGACTACCACGGCATTGTCACTTCCCGGGGCCAGCGCACTGTGACCTCCCTGAGCCAGGCCCTGGCCTCCCTCAAGGCCACCCCGGAGGCCACCTGGGCTGATGTGAGAAATGCGGTCAGAGCGTGGCTGGAGTCAGTGGATGGGCTCCAGGAGAGGTGGGAACGGGTGTTTAGAGAGGCTGAGAAATTCTTTGATACCTCTAAGGACAAGGCTCTCACCAAACTTGCCAAGCATTTCTCCTCCCACTCCCCATTTCTCTCCCAGTGGAAGGGGACTGACAGATTGTTGATAAAAAAGGCCAAACTGGTGGCAGCGGCCCAACACTTATTGGCAGCCACCATCTTTGTGGTTCTGCTGACCAGAATCCAGGAGAGGATGGACACCAGGATGAGACAGCGGGCAGAGGAGGTCCAGAGGCTGCTGAGGCGCTTGGAGGGTGCCTGTGGCAAAGCCAGGGAGCTAACCCGTGAGTTGCAGGACCTGATCAGGCACATCGAGTTAATCATGAATAGGAGAGACAAGGCGTCCCCTGATGACTTCAAGGACCTGGAGGCCTCACTGGCCAAGGCCAAGCTGGTGTCTGAGGCCAGCGCCCGCCTGGCCACAGATCACCTGCTGGGGACAGTTGGGGACATCCACGACTTCCTCTTGAGTCCCTGTGGTGGCTCCAGTGGCTCTGGTGGCCCCGGTGGCCGCTCAGTGGCTGAGCAGAGCCAAGAAGCCATCGAGGACTCCCCAAGGCCGTGCCAAGAACAGCGCACAGCACTGTTGAGTGGCAAAACAAATACTGGCAACTCAATCACAGGAACACCTGAACAACCTGAAAGTGCCCAGGGAAAACCCGAGCCAGGTGCAATTTGTGAAACCACCAGCCATCTCCCAAGGGACCCCGACTTATTACCCCCAGGGACACGGTGTGAACTGTCAACTTCCAAAATGATACATTTTTTAAAAAACTGTTATCATCAATGGATTCCCATAGGAGTTACTGGTATTTCAAAACAAAGTCAAGACTTTCTAATTATAGGCAAGCACAGTAATAGAACTCTTGGACTTTCAGTTATTCCAGCTGTTGTTTCAGTAAATTTTAATGAAGAGCTGAGGGTTTTAGCTCTTGCTTACAAGGCTCGAATGGTAATTCAACCAAAAACACCAATAGCTCTTGCTATTGCATTGCCAATGAATAGAAATAAGCGAGCTGGAAATGTCCATTGGATAGAACATATCACCAATGAAGAGCCAGAGCTGACGTGCAGTCTGACACACCTTGGTAAAACAGTTCACATTAAAGGCAAACTGGACACAGGGGCAGATCTCACTGCGATTTCTTATGAGTTTTGGCCAAAGGATTGGAATCTGGTGCCACCCGAGTGTGTTCTCATAGGGATTGGAGGAGCTACAGTGTGTATGCAAAGTGAATCCAAGGTCACTGTCACAGGTCCTGAAGGGATGACAGCGACCACCCGTCCCTATGTGGTGAAGGACCCCATCGTACTATGGGGGAGAGACGTGTTGTCCCAGTGGAGAGCAAAGATGGAAGTGGATTCTTAATGGAAACCACAGCAATGCCTGCCACTCATTATTAAGTTATCATTATTGAATTGTCATTATTATCATTATTAAGTTACAATGGAAAACCAATCAGCTCGTTTGGATAGATTAACGACCTCTTGAACAGAAAAAATATTATCCTCAAAAATTTAGTAGGTGATCAACTACATTACCTTTTGCAAAATTAACTGAACTCTAGACATAATGAAAACAATGTCAACTTGCTGAACATTCCTAGACAGAGCAGATAGAATTATATATGTAGAATTTGTGTAAGAATTTGCATTTGCCTTTGCACATCAATCTTAGCTTAGGATAAGCCCAGCAGTATTGTAGAAAATTTGTGTTTTAACCTGATTGGTTAAAAATGGAATAAAATGCACAGCTTAGAGAATGCTAGGAGACTCAGAAAACACCGATGCCGCTGTTGTTGCTACTGCTGCGACTGCTACTGATAAGGTGCTGATGGAACACAGATTAAGGGTGCCGTGGCTGCTGCTTCTGCATGGGACTTAGGGACTCTGTGTTAGAAGCTCTCTGCACACTGGCTCGGACTGTAACAACTCTGCCTTGATGAGGCTGATTTTAGCAATGCAATAAAGGACCTTTACTTTTACAATTGCCCAGCTTTTGGTCTTCAGTGAAGACGTGAAGAAATCTCGACGACAAATGGTGCCCCTCGTTTTAGCAGGAACAGAAGCTGGTTGAGACTCTCCAGAGAACCAGAGGAAAATAGAATCCCAGGAACAAGAAAGTAATCCTGAAAGGAAGGATAAATCAAGAGACCCAAACTACTGCTGAAAGGAAGCAGGAATGCAGACGAATAATTAGAGCTTTGTCTGACCCACAGCCTTACTCCAAATGATTGAAGCTTGCAGCAAAACAGACATCTCTAAAATGCTGCAAAATTGAATAGCTGTTTGTCAAACTTTAAGTCATAATCTCTTTTTCTTTAGTAAAGCTGCAGTTATTATGAGTTATACTCAAGGTTATACTTTCATTTGATATAAATTCCGTGTTGATAGAATTCAGCATAGTTAAGGTTTACTATATTTAGGTCTGAATAATGTTGTTATATTTTATTACTTAAGTATTTGATTGTTTTAACTTCTGTAAAGTTTAGGCTCTGTTAAGCTTAGGTTACTTTTAAGTTTTGTTAAGTTTAAGTTCTATAAAGCTTAAGGGATATTAGATCTATATGCTATTAATTTAAAGTAAGTTCTAGTATATGTTTTATTCAGCTAATACAGTTTAAGATTCTTTTTGCCAAAATGTATTCATATGGAGTGTAAGTATTGCTTAATTTAAAAATTATCCTAGGTTTTGTTAAAATATGCTTATCTAACTTGCAAAGTTTAGTTATTTTCTTTTAGAGATAAGACACTCCGACTGAAACAGCTTTGATGAAACACTGATGAACACCTGTTTGTGCATGGAAGAAGATGCAGTTTGTTGGACCCTTGATTTCCTGAAAGGTTTTATTATTCATTATAATCTCTGCTGTTTTATCTTCCATAGATAACACAGAAGAGTCAGTACATTGTTGCTGTTATTGGTTGTAAGCTGTTTTAGTGTTTTTCTGTGTTTTATCTCAAGGTCATAAGTACATGACAGTTTAGAAAGGTGTTATCTCAACTTCCTCAGATGATTGGTGCTGATATATTGATTACATGATGTGAATTTATTAATTTTCTATATTTATAACTGACTTCTCATATGCTTTAAAATTTCTTTTCTAATTATCCATAAGACATGTGTCATTTCAAGATCATTCCCTTTCATTTTCTACCTGCTTAAACATTTCATAACTGCTATTGTTAAGATCTTTGCTTTAAAAGTGTATTAAGGGACATCACTCCAGTTTAGAGCCTGAGCCCTGGCCAGGCCCTGACTCTACCTGGCCAGATGTTTTGCCAACAAGCCCAGATGTTTTCTGCATCACAACTAGATTCAAGTCACTTTGACTTGGCAATTTGACCCTATAAAATGACAGCTGGAGCAATTTTTGGAGTGGACCTGAGCACCTTGCCCAGGAAAGGATGTCTGGGTCCCCACTGGAAAGAGGTTTGTCAGCTGTTTGCTGAGATTCAAATTTGCAGAGGTGAATGCAAACCAAATAATTCAGTGCCTTATATTTGGCTGGACCCGGAACAAATTTGTGAAATAAATAAATAATGGAATGTGCTGAAAGATTTATTAGGAAATTAAGAATGAAAAAGAAAGTGCCTCAAATCAAAAAATAACCAAAGAAAAATCATGAAGTTAAACCAGGTATCATGTTTATATCTTATTTTGTTTGCCTTCAGCAGTGCAACCTTACCTGTTGATCAACCAAAGAGCAATGCTTGGGGATCTGTAGTGTTGTAGAATTTCTTTGTAAGATAATAGTTCAAGGGAAATACAGGGTTCAATCAAATATTATGCTTATGCTTTTTTTGCTTTGCTTGCCTTTAGCAATTTACTTGCTTTTAGTAGTGCAAATTTGCCAGTTCATCAAGCAAAACCAAATGTCTGGGTGGCTTAAGCCAATGCATCAGATTTAAATATCCCATGTATTTCCTATACAACCCCAGAAAAGCCATTTTCCACCTGTTTAGTTGGTGTGCCAGTGGATGCTTGGCCAATTCCAGAGGTAACTGACAGAGCCATTCAAGGTACACTGGCAGGATCATCCACATGGAATCTTTGGTCCCCAGTAGATGCATGGGACTGGTGGGTTCCTCACCCTCCCAAGGCATCTCGTGAACCTGAAGAACTGGAGATCTTTGGTTCTGTAAACACAATTTTTTTCATGCCAAATTTAACTATACAGGAAATGATCCATCTTTGGTCAAGGATGTTTCTCCCTACCACTCTACATACAAAAATCAGATTAATTTGTATAATCATACTTGTTCAATCTGCATTTAATGATTTTTCTTACTAGCACATGGGCATGGGCATGAAGATTTTGAAGAGATTTGTTTTATGAATGTGCTGGTTTGAAAGCAAAACCAGTGAAGGACTCCAAGTCAGAAACACAATTTAATAAGATGAAAAGAAAATAAAGTAAAGTAAAATAAAATAAAAGTAATAGTATAAAAAAAACCTGACAGAGTCAGAATACAACCTGACACCCTGTTAGGGTGGTAGTGGCAGTCCAGATGAGATGGTCTTGTCGAAGCAGTGATTCCTGTAGAAACTTCTGGCAGCTCTTGTCTCCTCTGGGAGTCCAGTGGATAAAAGCTGCCTGTGCTGTCCCAAACCCTGGATTTATCCAGGTGGGAATGCTTGGCTCCTCCCCCTGGGCGGAGCATCTCACAATGGGGATCATCTCATTCTATGAGTCCTGCAGTGAGTCCTTGATGGCCCATTAAACAGAGATAACTCCCAGAGGAAGTTATCTATGAGTCATGTGGCAAGGCATTGTTAGGCTCGTTAACAGAAGATAAGGAAAACACTGCCCCACCCTGGCTCCAACGGCTCATGGGGATAGAATACAAACCTTGGGCACAATTTTACATTGTAACCTAGGACAATGAATTTCTGTGATCACTCAAAATCTATTCATAAAAGTGTACAACAACTTAAGGAAAGTGTGTAAAAAATTAAAATTAATGATGAGCCTTAGATAACCCACTTAATAGACAGAATCTAACATTGTAGGTGAAAGAGCTTTTAAAAATGAGTGTGTATATATATATATATATGTGTATACACATATACATCATAATAGTCTGCTAATAATGGTGCCTTGTTTGCTCCAATGCATTCAAAAAATAATTAATAAAGCAATTCAAAGAGCCTTTATGGCTCAAAGAGAGAGGGATATGTCAGAATACAAATCCCCCTAGGCCAAATCCGCACAGGCCCAGGAGTACCCAGAAATGTGAGGACTGAAGTAGAACCTTCAGAGAAACTAAAATACAGAAATCCACTCAGACATGAGGTAGAAATGCAAGCTTAGTTTTAAATAAGTAGAGGGGTTTTAGGTGCCTTAGTAAATAAGACTGAATCAGTCAGCAAGAAAAAGACCTAAAGTCTAGTTCAAACTTCAAGTGACATTGCCTTTTGCAAAGTTAGCTAAATTCTAGTCCTAACAAAAATAAAGTAGCCTTGCTAAACGTTCCTAGATAGAACAGACAGAGCTACATGTGTAGAATTTGTGTAAGAAATGAAGAATATTATCACACATCAATCTTAGCTTAGGATAGGCCCAACAAGGCAATACTGGACTCGTGTTTCCACCTGACTGACCAAAAATAGAATAAAATGCACTGCTTTGAGAATTCTAGCAGGCTCAGGGAGGACCCATCACGAATGCTGCTGTTGTTGTTGCTTCTGCAACTGCTACTGATAAGACAGTCTGTATGTGTCTAAATATAAACACTGATAAGACTCACAGGACACAGACCACAGGTGCTGTCACTTCTGCTGTCGCTGCTTCTGCTTAGGATTTAGAAACTTGTAGGAATGCATTTCCACACCCAAGCAAATGATTCTATTTAATGAAAAAAGTTTTGGTTTGCCTTTGAACATAGATGGAAGCCAAGCAAGAAAGTTCTGTGCCCTTCTCATGGGCATTGGCCCAGTGCCAGCACAGGGGCACTGGTTGGGCTTTGGGGATGTTTCTCAGGGCCTGTGGCTGCTTCTGTTGGCAAATTGTCCCTCATTGATCACCCTGTACTTAAGAATGAGCTCAGAGGTGCTCAGGCACTTTTTAAGATGTCTTAGCCAGGGGTCAGAGGCTTTTCTGACACCTGTGCTCAGCTTTTGTTTCTGTATTATTTTTATTTTATCTTTTATTAAAACCTTAATTATTAAGCCACTCTGGGAGGTTGCAGGCCAACCCTCAGGCTTGATACATTTTCATGGGGCTCATTGCACGCTGGCCACGTGTGAGACTGTACCAGAGCCTTTATGTTAGAAGATGCCACCGCTTCTGCTGGGGACATGGGGACTTTACTGGCTCGGACTGTGACACCCTCTGCCTCCATGAGGCTGATTTAGCCATGCAACAAAGGACTTTGCTTTTACAGCTACCCATGGCCATAGTCTTTAATGAAGATGTCCTGAAAACTTGAACCCTGGTGGCCATGCCGTGGCCAAGTGGTGCCAAAGAGCCATCGAGGACATCCCGAGGCTGCTGCGGGCACAGCGATGTCCCCGTCATCGGGGCAGTGACACCATCGGGGACATCACTGGTGTCACTTGTCCCCTCCCCTCTCACAGCGCTGTGTTTGAGACAAATTTGGGGAATTTTCTGGGAATTTTCATTGAAAATGTCCCAAATCCTGACTGGAATTCTTGGGATGATGTCACTGGGGACACTTGGGGACATGTAGGGATGCTCAGGGACACACAGGCATGCTCAGGGACAATCAGGGATGTGCAGGGACCGGGGCTGGGGGTGAATGAGCCCCATCGGTGCCTTGCAGGAGAGGCAGCAGAGCCGGGTTATAAATGCCAATATCAATGCCAATATCAATGCCAATATCAATGCCAATATCAGTGACAATATCAATGCCAATATCAATGCCAATATCAATGCCAATATCAATGCCAATATCAATGCCAATACAATATTGGCTTTCACATTCATGTATCGGCTTTTGCGCGTTGTTATTGATCACAATGATTTTGATACAGGGCAATTTATAATTCCTTTCAGCTGCTTTTTGGTATAACATAATCTATCAGTTTATGTGTGCACTGTATACTATAAATGGCAGCGTAATAAATTGATTTTATATTAGGTTATATATTTACAATTCTCAAGCTGATAATATAATAATGTAATTATATTAGATTATAATATTATAATCTAATAATATAAATTATTTATAATAATTTATATAATTAGATTATATAAAATTATATTATGTTATAATCAATGTTATACTGTAGGCCGTAGCAAAATATTAAAAAAGAGACTGTTCAATGCAAAAATGGTTTTATAACTATTATAAACTTTTCTGTTATTTAACTATTATAACTTTTATATAATAACTATTATAACTAACTTTTCAATTATAACTCTTATAACTACCTTTTATATTGTAATTATTATAACTAACTTTTTTTTATAACTAATTTTTATATTGTAACTACTGTAACTTTTACATTATAACTGACTCAGGAAATGGTGTAAAACAATTCTGTCATGTCCCACATCTGCGGGCAGTGTGAAAACAGTGACAGAAACCAGAGCACGAAAGAAGAATTTATTAATTTCCCAGGGAGGGTGGAACAACAGGGTGGGACCAGGAGAAGAAATAAAATATATGGACCTGATGTACAGGATGTCCTGCAGACAAGTCAGAGGTTGGAACCAAACAAGAGAGTTCCTGGAACATCCAAAACTCCCAGGAATGTTTGAATGATGTCGAACTCATGAATATGGATGTGCCCCAGCAATGGAGCTGTGCACAGAGAACATTGTTTTAAACACCCCAGCGCTGGAGATTGTCCCTTTTTTATCCCTGATTAAACTTGTAACAATTTCAAAGAGTGAGCTTTGTTTTTCACACCCAGGTGTGATTTGGGGGCCGGGGGGGTCCCGGGCAGCCCCCGCCACCCCCGATCACGGCCCCACTGCTGAGCACTGACCCTGCCCCGGGGGGCACCGGGACCCCCCAAAATCCGCACCCGCACCCCCTTGAGTGGAGCTGGTGCCTGGAGAGGCTCCTGGAACAGAGGCTGGACAGAGTGAAATGAACAAACCAGGGATTTATGGAAAGGGTTCAAAGGATTCACCTGGGGCAGCACCAGAGCCCGGCCAGGGCTGCACCCAGGGCAGCGCCGATCTCATCAATCTCCTCCTCCTCCTCCTCGCAGCCCCTCGAGCAGGAGCTGTCCGGCCCTGCTGCCTCTGCTGGAATATCAGCTCTGCTCCC
This sequence comes from Acrocephalus arundinaceus, assembly GCA_021534815.1. Taxonomy (NCBI): domain Eukaryota; kingdom Metazoa; phylum Chordata; class Aves; order Passeriformes; family Sylviidae; genus Acrocephalus; species Acrocephalus arundinaceus. The sequence continues at coordinate 21,030 of JAJEOU010000910.1, read as the reverse complement.
GGCAATCCCAAGCCCAGAGAGGGCCGAGCCAGCCTGACCCCGCCGGGGGAGCCGCGCTGTGTCCGTGCGGGCCTTGGTGACGTCACCGCCCCGGCGTTCGGGGTTGCCATGGAAACTGAGGGGGCTGAGAGCGGGAGAATCCCCGCTCCGGCCGTGGGAGGGCAGAGAGCTCTGCCCCGGCTGCTGCTCTGGGCCGGGGCCGTGCCTGCACACGCTGCCTCTGCCCTGTGCCCTGCCGGCGCCAAGGGAACACGAGGGACACCGGGGACACTTCACAAGCGTTTCATGCAAAAGATAAAATCATGTGCAAGACAAAACCAACAGCAACTGTGGCACCATAGCACAGGGCCACACAAGGACATGTGCCATTGCAGTGGGGTGACGCTGGCCCAAAGCCAGGCACCCACCAAAGCCGCTCTCCCTCTGACCTCCACCCCTGCACAGGGGAGAGGAAAGTTAACCAAGGGTTCATGAGTTAAGGACCAGGAGAGATCCCTCATCAAACACCATCATGGGCAAAACAGGCTCGAAACTGGAGATATGAATTGAATTTATTGCTAACAAACTCAGAGCAGGATAATGAGAAAAAAAAGAAAACCCTTCAAAACACCTTCCCCCACCCCACCCTCCTTCCTGCTCTACCTCCTACCCCGGCAGTGCAGGGAGACAGGGAATGGGGCCATGGTCAGTTCATCCCCCGTGCCTTCTCCCTCTGCTCAGGGACAGGCGTCGTTCTCCTGCTGCACCCTGGGGTGTTTCTCACTGGAGACTTCTCCAGGAACTTCTCCAGCCTGAGTCCATCCCATGGGGAACAGCCCCCCTCACACTGCTGCAGTGTGGGTCACTCTGCCACGGGGTCAGTCCTTTAGGGACAGGCTGCTCCAGCGGGGCCCCTCTGTCCATGGGGTCACAGCCTCTTCTCAGGCATCCCCGTTCTGCAGCGTGGCTCCTCCAGGGGCTGCGGGGGGATCTCTGTATCCCCATGGATCTCCAGCGGCTGTGGGGGGATCTCTGCATCCCCACGGATCTCTGCATCCAGCACTGCCGTCTTTGGAGGTGCCAGGAATAGGCTGAGCTCTGCCTGAAGCTGTTCCCACATTCCCCACACTCGTAGGGCCAATCCCCAGTGGATGTTCTGATGTTTCCTCAGCTTGAAGCTCCACCTGAAGCCCTTCCCACATTCCAAGCACCTGTGGGGCTTCTCCCCTCCATCAGGCTTCTCCACCAGCTCTGAGCTCTGCCTGGATCTCCGGCCGCCCTCCTGGCACTGGGGGTTCTTTCCTCCTCGCAGCTCCCTGGGCTGGGTTTGCAGCCCCTCCTCATGTGGGATCTCTGGGGCTTTCCCGCCCCGTTGGATTCCTGCAGTGTGGAGCCACCTAAAACAGCCTCTTCCACAGGGTTCTGTGGCAGGGATTTGCTCTCCCTGGCTCTATCCACAGCTCAGTGCCTGGGGGAGGAAGGACACGGAGAGGCAGAGAGAACAGAGAAGGAAAAGGCAGAAGGAGAGGAACGAACAAGAAGGAACAAAGGAGGAAGGAGAAGGGAAAGGAACGTGGATGGATGAAGGACAGAATGAGGAGAGGAAGGAGGGCGGACAAGGAGAGGATGGGATTTGCCTCCGTGCCAGAGGGAAGGGGAAGGAGCTCCCCCCAGTCCATCCCTGGAAGGACAGCATCAGCAGCAGGGTTGTCCTGCAGCCGGGGCGATGCTGGGCTGGGAGATGGAGCAGAGGAGAGGGGGAAAGGGGCAGTGACTTCTCCCCCACCCCTCCAGGCTGCCGAGGGACCCTGGCTTTGGGATTGCTCCTTGCTGCTCTCCCCACTCCCCGTGAGCCCTAAAATCGATGTCACCCCGCCGTGCCCTCCGGTACTGGGCAATCACCATGTGGATCCTCCATGACTCCCCCAAGGGACATTTGTGGCTCAGCTTTCAGGTCCAGAGAGATCCAAACATCCCCTCCGTTGCCAAAGGCCCTCCTGGACACTCCCTGAGAGATGTGGGGCGAGCTCCCCCTCCCTGTTCACCTGCCGGGCCAGGGGAGTTGCAGATTCAGCAGGAGGGCGGGAGAACCACGTGGTTCTACTGCTGCTCCTCCTCTTTGTGCTCCTGTTCCTGCTCCTTCTTTTCCCCTTTCTCTTCCCTCTTCCCTCTTCCTCCCAGAACTCCTCACTGCCAAATCCAGATCTCCCCTTTCCCACCCCCTTTGCCCTACAGCCACTGCAGCACTGGATGCTGTGTGGGGGAACCCCCCTAGGAGCCCCCCAGGGATGGGAAAGGGGCTTGGGGACCCCTCCAGTGCAAATCCATCCTGCCCCCCACCCCGAGACCCAGGGAATCGCTCCAGGGATCGAGTGACAGGGACAAGAAAGGGCCCCCATGGAACGCTTTTTATGTCCCAGGCTCACTTTTCCCTCCCTCTCCCACTGTTCCCCAAACCTAAAGACCCCTCCCAACTCAGTGGGGGGGTCTCATCCCTCTCCCACTGTCTTTGGGGATCCCAGAATTCTCCCCTTCTCTTCTGTGCCTTACTCATTGTCCTACCAATGCCCACCCCTCTCCCCTGTATTTCGGTTTGGGGGTTCCATGCCCATCCTGCTCACTCTGAAGGTCCCCTCCCTCCTTTCTCTCAATTTGGGCACCTCCTGGCAGCTTTTTCCTGGGTGAATCCCTGAGTTTGGGGATGTTTGGGGGTGCAGTTTTGGAGAGGGACAGCTCTGTCTGGCTTTCCAATCCCTGTTGTGGCCTCTCAGCTGCCCCCAACACCCTGGGGCTGCTGGGATTTCCCTCCTGGGGACAAGGACGTTCATTCCTTTCCAGGAGCCCAATGCCCACCTGGGGCTCCAGCTCAGGGGCTCCTTGAGCAGCTGCCCCAGAACCTCCGCCAGGGTCTCCCAGCGCAGCCGCAGCCGCTGGGCCTGGGGTCCCCAAAGCCCTCAGCAAGCCCCAAGGCCCTGCCAGGAACCCTCAACTCCCTCCAACCCAGCATCCCCCACAGCCCCTGCAAGTTCCCCCCATGGCACCGGCCATGGCCATGGCCCCACATGTCACTGGCCATGTCCCACCATGTCCTCACCCACGGCTGTCTCCCCACCATGTTTCCATCCCTGTCATTGTCCCCCACGTCTCCATCTGTGCCCATGTCCCTCCATGTCCCCATGAATGGCCATGTCCCCCTCCATTTCCATGTGTCCCCATGTCACTCTCCATGTCTCTGTCTCCCATGTCCCTAACCATGTCTTAGTTCAATATCTTTATTTTTACCTCACTGTTGGATATTTAAAAGGGATGAACAGAAATGAAAAGGCAATCAAGGCCAAAAGAAAAAGGATTTCCGTGTCTGTGCCAGCTAAAGATCCATGTTCTTGGATGGAAGGGAAAAGCGTTTTTTGGAGGGGTTTCCACCCCACTGTCTCCAAAATCTTGGTCTTGGCCTCAGTCAATCAACATTTGGCTGCAGAAGACAACCTCAAGTAATAGCAAATGAAAATCAAGGAATCCCTGAGGTTGGAAAAGACCTCCAAGACCATCCAGTATTCTGTGACACCCCCAGAAGATAGGACTGAATGCAAAACATTTTCTGGGGTAGAAAGTCAACAAATCTCCTCTCTCCCGATGTTGGTCTGTGTCCCGATGGATGTTCCTGCCCCTGCACTCATTCAGGTGCCCACAGGGAGACAGGAAGATGTGGAGCCTCCCAGCCAGGTGTCTGCCCAACAGGGATCACCAGGACCACGGATCACCAGGGCTCTGCCCAGCGGAGGTCACTGGGGATTCCCAACGCCGATCCTCCCATGGGGGATGGAGCTGGAGCAGCGCACGAAGCTCTTCCCGCTCTGGGGCACTCGCAGGGCTTCCCTCAGTGCTGCCTCCGTTGGTGTCTGGTCAAGTGAGAGTTGTCTGAGAAGCTCTTCCCACACTCAGGACACTCGTAGGGCCTCTCCCCGGTGTGGATGCGCCGGTGGACAGTGAGGTGTGAGTTCTGTTTGAAGCCCTTCCTGCAGTCAGGGCAGCGGAAGGGCCTCTCCTCTCTGTGAATCCGCTGATGTACGAGGAGATGGGAGCTGGTGTGAAACCTCTTCCCACACTCGGGACACTCGTAGGGCCTCTCCCCGGTGTGGATGCGCTGGTGTTTTCTCAGGTGGGAGCTCGATCCAAAGCTCTTCCCACATTCCAAGCAGGTGCAGAGCCCTTCCCCAGTGTGGATCACCTGGTGCTGGATCAGGGCTGAGCTTGTTCTGAAGCTCTTCCCACACTCCCCACATTCGTAGGGCTTTTCCCCAGTGTGGATCCTCTGGTGTATTCTCAGGGTGGAGCTGTGCCTGAAGCTCATCCTACACTCCCCACATACAAAGGGCTTTTCCCCGGTGTGGATCCTCTGGTGCCGGATCACGCTGGAGCTCCACCTGAAACCCTTCCCACATTCCAAGCACTTGTGGGGCTTCTCCCCTCCATCAGGCTTCTCCACCAGCTCTGAGCTCCGCCTGGATCTCCGGCCGCCCTCCTGGCACTGGGGGGGTCTTTCCTCCTCACAGCTCCCTGGGCTGGGTTTGCAGCCCCTCCTGGTGCGGGATCTCCGGGGCTTTTCCTCCTCCTCCATCTGGACACTCCGTGGGAATGACAAATCCTGGTTTAGGGAAACAAATAAGAGGAGCAGCCTTAGGCTGGGGGTTCCTCCTTGCCCAAGTTCATCTCAGGAAATCATGGGCACCTTGAGTCTAAAAGAACGTCCAAACACCAAGATTCAGCCCAAAAGTCCTCCAAACGTCCAGAGTCAGCCAGAACCATTCTCACAATATCAAGATTAAGCCCGTTACAAAAAACCAAAACATCAACATTTAACCAAATAATGCTTGGAAACACCAAGAATCACTGTAGTGAAAATCATGGATCCCCCTCCCCGGTCACCTGCTACATGTGGGGGGGCAAAGCTCCAGGGGCTGGGGGGAGGCTGCAGGTACAGGAAGGGCTGGAACCTTGTGGGGCCTCCTCTTCCTGCTCCTCCTCCTCCTGTGTCCCTACTCTTCCTCACACTCCTCTTCCTCCTACTATTCCTCCGTCTCCTGCACAGTCCCACCCTCTCCTCCCACCTGCATCCTTTGACCATTTTGTTCTTCAGCCCTGCTTCTCCTTCCCTCCTCCTCCTGCCCCCACGCCGAGCACCCACTGCCGCCTCCCTCTTCCCCCCCAAACCCACAGCATCCCACCGCAGGGGCAGCCATGGAGCTGGGCCAGCTCGGGCTGGGGCAGCGCTGGGCTCTCGGCCGCTCCCGCCCGCACTCGCTCCCCACTGCAGCCGCTCCCGCCACCACAGCGCGGGGGGGCCCGGCCTTGGCGCTCCCCCCTCCCACCTCCCCAAATTCCCCCAGCGGGGGGCGCTGCGGCCCGGGGGGGGCGCAGGTTGGGTCCGGGTGGGGAGCGCTGGGAGCTGCGGCTCTGCCTGGCAACTGGTGAGTCATCAGCGCCGCAAGCTCTCATTGGCTCAGCCCTGCCCGAGGGGCGGGGCTGCAGCAAGGGGGACACCCTGCTCCAGGGCGGATGTCCCGCAAACCGGGGACCCCCATGGAAGGAAGAAGAGGAAAGTGTCTTTACAAACAGATGCTGCCAATCTGCGCGGAGACAGGGCCAGGCACTTGGACATAAGGAAGGGACAGCAGAAGCCATCAGTTCCAGAAAATGTTATTCACTGACCACACAGACTGCTGCTCAGCCAAGGTCCTGCTAAATTCAGGAACTTCCAGAAGGACAACAAAGACTGAACAGGGCTGTGAATATGGTTACCTATACAGAAGTGGGGTGTACATTAAGGGGGGTATGTAGTAGGGGGACTGGGAAGTCTGTACCTCTCAAGTACTTCAGACACTCGGGAAAGGGAGAGGGAGATGCAGCCAGGAAAATTAGGATGAAAAGGAGGCTGCGTCCTCCAAGAACTGGAGAGACCCCATAGGAAATGTCCCATGGCCTCTCCCATTTTTTAAAAATGAAATTACTTTCACGGGACTCCTTTGTCTCCCTGCTGGACACAAACCTCTGGTGATGTGACATTTCCCACACACCTTGGGGCTCATCCAGAATTCCTTCCACCACCAGGGATGGTGGGCAGTGAGTGGAGCTGAAGGTGCCTCACCCAGTTTGGGTGATCGGCTCCCTTGGGTGGCGGCGGCACCGGGGATTGATTGGGGACCCGAGAGTGTCCAGGGGACAGACGAGTGACAGATCAGGGGGCTGTGAAGAGTCGGCAGGGAGAGAGCACTGAAAATCTCATCAGTGAGGACAGGGGATCTTCAGGGAGTAAACATGGCAGGGCACCCATGCAGGGTGGAAAAGGGAAAGCCAGGAAGGCGCCTCGGCAGAAGGGATGATGATCCCAAAATATCTCTGAAGGGTCCCTTGGGAGAATGCTGAGGCAGTTTGCACATTCTCCTAGAGGTAATTAAGGACATGGACACCCAGGGGGGCAATAAGGGAAGTCCAGGAGGGATTTAGACAACAGGGGATGGATGGTGTTGGTGTGCTGGGAAGGGTTAGGGTGAAGGAGAGTGTGCAGGAATGCAGTTAAGGCAAGAAGCAGCAGGAGGAATCTCTGTGGTAAGAAAAGATGATGGAAAAGAGGAAGAAGAGAAAAATACTGAGGCCTGAGACACTTTAATGCTCAAAACCTGCCAGCTGATGCAGCTCCTTTGTATCTCCCGGTTTCCAGGAAAACAAGTGCAGGTTGAAAATGTGCATCTGAATAATAGAATCAATATGATTTCAGCAGAAGCCACTTTATGGTTTACATAAGACTACAGTTACAGTTTCCAGCACTTCTGCCCATGCATCCATTATCACGTTGTGTGTTTCCTATCCAGGTTTTGCATTTTTCCTAGGCATTTTCCCAGGTTTTTGTTCCCATTTTCATCCTGTTTTTGTCTTAGTGGCCTTGATGACTCCCTGACAACTCTGAAAACAAGAGTACAGGTGGCTTGTTATCTCTGAACAGTTTGGCTGGTGCATGGGAATAGCCTGTTCTACAGATGCATTGCTAGGAACAAGGAGGTCAGGATTTCAGGGAGTTTCTCTGGGCTGGGCAGCGGCAGCAGCGGGCGCAGAGCTGCGGCACCGGGAGCACGGGCTGGGGGCCTGTGGGGAGCTGCGGGGCCGGGCCGGGGCTGTGGGGCAGCCGGGGCTCAGCGCCGGGCGCTGCCTGACCCCACCACCCCCCGGGCACGGCCGGCACTGGCCCCCGGCCCCCAGGAGGCTGCGGGACGCCCCGGCCGCTGCCCGGCCCCGCCGAGCTGCCGGCCCTGCCCGCCGGGGGAGCCGCCTTTGGACACTGCGGCAGGACAGGCACCGCCTCTGGGATACGGGCTGGGCAGGGCACCGGGAGCACAGGGACCACGAGCAGGAAGGAACACCTGGGAAATGGGGATTGTTCGTGCAAGGATCCAGATGTTCTTTCAAGGATTCTCTTTGGGTCACTGCTTAAACGAATGATTTTGCAGAAAGCTCAGCAGCTGTCACAGGATGAGCACCCACAGGCACTCAGGGCGGCTGCAGCAGTGGCACAAGAAGCCCCTGCAGCACTTGGGCACAAAGGCACAGCAGGGGAATGCAAGAAGGGAGGAGGAAAAGGCCAAGCTGAAGGCAAAGGCCATGGCACAGTTTCTACAGCCCCTCAGGGATCAACCCCAGCGCCCAAGGGGGCCCCAGCACCCAGGGGACGCCCTCAGCCACAAGCACCTGGCACAGGCATTGCCCTCCTCGGCAGGGGAGAGCCCACCCAAACAGCCCCGGGCAAGGAATCAGGCTTCCATCTGCAGGGCACAAGGACACTGCAAGCACACACAGCAGCACCCTCAGCACCAGCAAGGCCAGCCCTGCATGGACAGGGATTCTTAGGGCTGGCACAGCTCCCATGACACCAGGGACCCACCACACTGGAGCCCTGGAGAACATTCAGGGTGGCTCTGCATCGACAGGAGCCCTTTCCTCACAGACACGGGGGCCTCTACAGCCACTCTCAGTCTTACACCTGAGCAGGGAAAATGCCAAAAACATCTCTGATTTTTAAGGGGATAAGGGGGAAAGATGAGCAGCTGTGTTTTATTCAATCACTCTTAGCAGATGTGGGGGATGGGTTTGAAATGCAGGAATTTTCATTTACACCTAAATGTGATTGTAATTTACTGGGAAGGGATTTGATGGCTCAATTGGGAATGCAAATTAATTTTGCAAAAGGTGATACAGAGGCCAGTTCTGTGGGACCTTTGTGTCAAATGTCTGGCAAGGCCTGTGCTGAAGTGAACCCACAAGTGTGGGCAGCCCAGGAAATGGGGAAATCAGATACCCAGCCTCTCCAAATTCCTCTGAAGCAACCAGCACAAGTGGGGTCTAAAGCAATGCCCTATTCCAAGGGAGGGAAGGAAGGCCTTACAGCCTGTGATTGAGCCCTGTTCAAGGCAGGGCTTTTGCAGCCAGCCATCTCTCCCTACAACGCTCCCATCCTGCCAGTCAAGAAACTGGATGGATGGCGACCAGAAGGAAAGCAGAATTTTCAAGTGTTAAAAACCAGATTCTTTGAGGCTCCTGCTCTGGCCCTCCCAGAAAGGGAAAAAGAATTTGAATTGTCTGTGGATGTAAACAGGGCCATGCCAAAGGAATTCTTGGGCTAAGATGTTTAACCCAGTGGCCAGAGTGGCCCCATTGTCTGCAGAATTGTGCAGCCACAGCTTTAATGGGACCTGAGGCCTCAAAACTGACAGCACAAGGATCTCCTGGTGTTCACGTTCAAGTCCAAGCTTTGATAACCAAAAGAGCAGTGCTCAGTTATTACAGCATGGAACTTGTTCAGTGGCACAGGAGGATTTAGAATTGAGGACAGGGGAAGGTTTAACCAGCCTCCTGTTGGAACAGCCTGGACAGGGGGCTGGGGAGAAACCCATGGCTGCAGTCAAGTGACAGAGCTCCAGAGCCAGGCTAGGGAGATTGAGAGACATTCCCTGGCCTGAGGAGAAAATCTGTTTATGGATGGGTCTTCAAGGGCAGCAGAAGGGAAAAGAGTTACAAGACACGCTGTTATTAAGGAAAGGGAATTAGACAAAGCTCAGGGCACCGCCCCCATGGTCAGCTCAGCCGGTAGAGCTGTGTGTGCTTGGGAGAGCCTGGCACTGAAATGCCCTGAGCAGGAAGGCTTCAATATCTTCTGTTGACACCATGTCACATAACGGGGTGCCAAAAGCAATTCTGATTTATTCAGTCATCACTGGAGGTATTTCTAAAATAAATAATTCCAAGAGAAGGGACTGTGGAAGCAATAGACTCAGATGGGGAACTCATTTTACAGGAAAGATCCTTCAGGGGGTTATGGCAGTTTAGGAATACAAGGGGACCTCCACAACCCCTGGCATACCCAGAGCTCAGGTCAGGTAGAAAGAATGAATGGGAAATCAAGAACACCTTTGGAAGCTGGTGATAGAAACTAAGATGCCTCAGGCACGGCTTTTGCCATTGGCTTTGGCAAGAATAAGAGCCAGACCCAGGGCAGATATTCAATTGTCTCCCCCAGAATTGATCTTTGCAATTCCTTACCCTGGAAATTCTCCACCTAGTGCAGGGTGCAGATAAGGGATTTGTATTTAAAGCAGTCTGTGGCCAGAATCCTGTCTCCTGTGAAATCTCTCCCACAGGAAGCTCGGCTGGCACAGCCCTGCTTTGGGACTTTGCTGTTCACAACATCCAACCAGGACATCGGGTCCTGCCCAAGCAGTGGGAAGAAGCAGCACTGGTGGCCAAGTGGGTGGCCCATTCCAAGTGTCCCTGAGCACAGAAACAGCCCCAGCAAGCTGAACACGGGGGGACCCCTCACCCTCGGCTCAAGGGCTCTGAAGCCCGGAGATTTGGACTTCCCACCTGCAGGAGGAGGATGGGAGGCAGCGACTGAGCCGGCCTGAAGGCAAGGGAGCAGCAGCCAGGGCTCCACAGCGGGGGAAGCCCCTGTGCCTGCCCACAGATCCTCGGCTGGAATTGTCTGCCTGGGCACCCTCCTTTGGCAGCTCCAGGCACTGCGGGCCAATCCTTGCTGCCACTCTTGGAGCTTCAGTGCTTTCTGTGCCTGCACTGCCACACGGGCTGGGGAAGGCACCGTGAGAATTCCACTCTGGGGCTCAATCACACTCACACACTGGGCTGGATAGGATTGGACTGATGTAAAATATACCAACTTTAAAAGTATTTCTTATTGTATTTTATTTCTCTAGTCAGGCTTGGTTCACCTTTGCCCTGGGGAAAGGAATTTTAAATAGGTTTTTTTTTTAAGGGATGTTCCACCACTCAACAGAGATGAGTTTAACATCTCAACAGACTGGGAAGAGCCCAAAAGATCCCCACAAAGATAACGACCATCAACAAAACGTCAACGCCCATCAGCAAACAGCAACCAACACCTACCCCAGACACTGCCCCTGGAATAGCTGGAGACACCTGGTCTGGGAAAGGCTGAGAAGGAAATCCAGGAGTGCCGACCTAATTCACATCAGAGGCAAAGAAATTCAGCTCCAATAGGAAACCAAATACTGAGAACTCAGCAACTTGGGAGCAATGAACACTAAACCAATGCATTTCTATGGGTTCAGACTGTATGAAGTTTAAGAAAAATCTAGTAGAAATAGATTTGTTCTACTAAATTTCACATGTCATGGAATGATTTTCTCTGCACACCCGGGCTATGTGTGGATGAAATGATTTCTGTAGCACAGCCTGGCCAGAATCAAGTAATGCCTTGACTCTCTAACACTAAAGATATTGCTGAAGAGTTTTGGTTTTTCCCGCAGTTTCAGTGACAAGATTACACCATCAGAATAATTTTTTGTAATACTCCTACTTTTATATTGCCAGTTCGGTTTGGGCCAGGGGTGTGGGAATAAATTTTTAGTCCTGAAGAAGAAGAAAAAACTTGACTGCTTTGGAAAATTTTTATGTATGTTTGTATGTGCTGTCAATGATGGCAAATTTTGTTATGGGTTTTTTGATGTTCACCTTTTGGGTTGCATTTGCAAAACTAGAAGAGCTATAAAGGCTACTCTTTAGGGCAGAAACAGTTAATAGAATATTGCTAAAAACAAAGCAAAAAGCTGATTGCGGGGGATGGCGGGAGGGGGGCCACCTGTGAGTCATTCAATGGCTCCCCTGCAAGAGAAGCTTCATTCCAGGCACCCAGGAGAGGAGCTTTAGAAATGCAAATTAACACCCCTGGGGAAAAGGGTGGACAATGCACCAGGGGCTTTTGGCCTGCGGGAGGATTGGGCTGATTCCCTCTGCCCCTCACCCCCAGCTCTGCCTGCTGGCACTGATGGAATTGGCACAGCCAAAGGCAGAGCCCACGTGAGGATATCTGACTGTGCAACAGAAATTGGCTCAGCTGCAAGGGAAACAGCAAATGGAGGAATGTTGGGAAACTTCACTAAAAGAACTGGGGGGGAATCATCCCTCTCCCCACTCCAACATGTGCTGTCACTGTCTGTGTCACACACGGAGCATTGGAACACTGGGGGGGTTTTGCTACCACAAGTTCAGAGCAATCAGTGGGATCCAAGGATGTGATGATTGAATCAGAGAAAAGAGATCATTGATGCAGCCCTGGCTGCAGGGAGCGCCCAAAATGGGGAAAAGATGAACGGCCACCAGAACAAATCCTGCAACACCACGGACCAGCCCCTGGGAACCTGAACGAATTCTAGCAGGAGCCAGAGAACCCAGTGATCATTGCAATGGCAGAATTAGATTACAAGATGTCCTCGAAATAATAACCAACCAGACAGATCCAGCTCCTGAGTCTGGCAAACAATCCACTCAAACAAGAACACAACATTTCACCATGGGATGGGATCAGATTATCTATGAGCACAAGGAGGAGGACAGGGTGGAAAATTAAATGACTCAAGATCCTGCTGGCAAATAGATGACAACCGAAAAGTGGTGAAACAGGTAACAAAGGAAATAAGAAAGCAGCTCATGTTCCAGTCCAAACGGGGAAAGGATGGGAATGGGACACGGTTTGGTGGTTCCCTGGCACACCATGGGTTAAACGAATGCTCTTTCTCCTCTGATGTGCTACAGCAACTCTCATCTTTGGACCATGCACGACACCTTGCTGAGTGCAGCTCATTCAGCAGCTGAGCAAGGGGATGCAGGTGGCAGCCAGGCCTCCTGATCCACAAACGGCTACAAAAGGACAGGGAATTGTTAAAAATGACCCTGTAACATTGGCTTTCATGTTTGTGTATTAGTCTTTATATGTGGTTATTGATTGTAAGTATAGCACAATTTATAATCCCATTTAGCTGCTTGCTAATGTAACCTAATTTCTCATTTTCAGTATGCACCGTATGGCCCATGGAAACAGTAGTGTGATGAGTATATTATGTTGATGTATACACCTTAGAGCTTATAGAACTAATAATGTGATGAATGTATTGTACTGTAAGCCGTAGGAAAATAGAAAATGTTAAAATACTTCTGTGTAACCCAGAGAACTGTATAAAGCAATGAGGTTGGTTCCCACATCTGCTGACTGACCTCTCCAAGTGATAAGGGTGACACAAACCAGAGCACCAGAGATGAATTAGAGAAGAATTTGTTAACTGTTCGGTATCGGGGAAGTGTGAAACAACAGGATGTAGCCACAAGGAGGAATAAAATATATTGACCTGATCTGCAGGATGGTTTGTAGATAAGCCAGAGGAGAAAACCAAAATAAGGAAAAGTTTCTATAACATCAAAAGCTACCAAGAATGTTTGAATAATGCATGAAACTCATAATTATGTACGTACCTTAGTAAAATAACAGTATATAGATAACAGTGTCTTAATGTACCAGCATGTTTGTTGGCTGATAGCCAGGAACACTTCAGCGCTGGACATTGTCCTGTTTTCTCCCTTATTGAATTTTGAAAAATATTCTAAGACGGAATTTCGTTTATCTCAGAACTGAGGTCGCTGACAATAATCCCGAACCAAAGAAGACCAGGAAGAAAAAACAGAGTCAAGGAGTGAATCGGCTTTGAGATAGGGCCAGGGACTTGGAGATAAGCACGTAGTGGGAGAAACCATCAGTTCAGAAAATGTCATTGACACGGACTGCTGCTCAGCCAAGGTCCTGCTAAATTCCTGAACATGAGAAGAACAAACACTTACAGAGCCATGAATATCGGATGTTACACAAAAGGGGGGTGCATATTAACGAGGACATGCAGCAGGCGGATCGGGAAGTCTGAACTTTCCAAGGACTTTCGCCACTGGGCAAAGGGACAGGGAGATGCAGAAGGGAAAATCAGGAGAAAAGGAGGCTGCGTACGACAACAATTGGAGAGACCGCACGGCAAATGCCGCATGGCCTCTCCCTTTGCTCATCAATAAAGTCACTTTTACAGGACTCCTCGCTCTCCTTTGGGGACACAAACCTCTGGCGACGCCAATTTTCCCGACCAGGCCCGGCCACAGGGCAGCCACCTCCGTCCTACCCACAGCAACCGGGACGAGCCAGCGCTGCTCCGGCCCCGGCTCCTGCCCAGGCCCCAGCGGGAAGGAGACCGCGGGCAGCCGCTCCCGCAGCGCCCTCAGCCCACGGCCAACACGGCGCCCACACGGCACAAGGAACCCGCCAGAGCAGAGCCCCCTGCCGCCCCCTCCGCCCGCACACAGCCCCGAGCCCCGGCACAACCCAGCGCGGCTCCCACCTGCGCTGGCGCCGCCTCCGAGCTCCGCCGCCGCCTCCCCGGGCTCCGGCCGCTGCCGCCGCTCCCGGGCCCGCACAGACGCTCCACAATGGCGCCTCTGCCACCAGCGCCCGGGGGGCGGCCCCGGGGCCGGGCTTCTCCCCGCTCCGCCCAATCAGCGCGCACCGAGAACCACGAGTGACGGCACCAGCAGCCAATGGCAGCCAGCCAGGCCCGGGCTCTGCACACGGCCCAGCCTCGCCCCGCGCTCTCAGGGCCCCCCGGGCTGTGGGAGGGGAAAGCCGGAGATGAGGAACAGCCCCGGGACGGGCCCGGGCCCGAGGCGGGATCGAGCTGCAAACACAAACAAAGTTCTCCGCAGCTCCCGCCCGCCTTTCCCAGCGCTGCGTCTTCGCTGGCAGCGGCTCCGAGGAAAGCCGGCAGTTCTGCTAGCCCTGATTGGGAGCGTCAGTGCCTGGCTTTGATCTCCCCCGAAAAGGGAAAGAACAAACCGAACCCAAGTGAGGTGGGGCCCCCAACCCAGCACCGGGGGGTCCCTTGGGGCTCGGTCCTGTCCCCCTCCCCGTTATGAGCCGGGACCCCCGTTATCAGCAGTGTTATAAATGGAGATCTGTATGTCTAGTTCAACAACCACAAAGTTTAATTTTAGCAGTAGTTTTAATTGAAATGTAATAATTGAGATAAAATGTAATATAAAGTTTGGCAGTGATTAGTTGAGTAAAACAAAACACCTGAACATGTCAGCCCCGCTGCTCTCCATGTGGGAACTGAAAGGATTCAGACTGAGGGAAATGCAGCCACTTGCCAGGATCTGCTCCCTCGGAAGAGGATGTTGTGATCATCCATCCGGAGGGGGAGCGGGGCCAGCGCTCACCTTGTTTAATTCTGAGAGGTGAATTTACTCTGGGTGCTTTCAGGGAGTGATGGATCACATGTGGTGGGGGAGATGCTGCTTGGGTCTCTCCTGGGCCTTTGGGGAGGGGTCCTGTCCCTGTCCCTCTGCACCGTGGGCAGGGGAGCAGCAGCCCTGTCCCCCACGTGTCCGCCTGGTGTGAGGCTGCTGGGCAGCCCTCGAGCCAGGTCAGTCCCTGCTGGGCTCTGCCTTTCCAGTTCGGGTTTCCACCTCCCACACCCCCTCCTGTGTCCCCCCAGCTCTGCCAGTGTGATAGATGTGGCTTAGCTGTGATCAGAGAACAACTTGGCTTGGGAGAGGCTTCAACTCCTGTCTAATCCACCCTGCCATGGCAGGGACACCTTCCACTGTCCCAGGCTGCTCCAAGGCCCAATGTCCAACCTGGCCTTGGGCACTGCCAGGGATCCAGGGGCAGCCACAGCTGCTCTGGGCACCCTGTGCCAGGGCCTGCCCCCTTAGTACAGATATTTTTTTCCTGTATCTGGTGTGAATTTCCTGTTGTTTAGTTCAAAACCAGTGGATACTGATCATTAAGTCCCAGCTCACTGAACTGAGCTGCTCTTTCATTTGTGGCTTCTCCAGCACAGGCTTGGTTGAGTTACAGGAAAAAATTCTGCTTGACTCATTTTTTGGGGCTTTGTTTAGCACTTGAGCTCCCACTTGATCACTTTCATCCTCTCACATCCATCAACACCTTGTTTTGAATTAACTGTTGAAAAAGGAAGTTTCCACACTGACTTGTGATTCTGATGGACAGTTTGGCACTTGACAGTTGGACACTTGAGCTGCCCCAGCTCTGTGATCTCCGCTGTGTTTTTTCAAGGAATTATTTTGTTCTTGGTTACCTGTGCTGCCCTGTGAGATCACAGCCATTCTGGATGGGTTCCTATGTGCAGTTTCCCCTGTACCACTTATTGCCAGGCAAATGGGAGCTGGAAGATTTGGAATTTCATCTTTTCTTGTTGTTATTGTTGTGTGTCCAAATTGAACAAATGTTGCCAAGCTTCTGGTTTTCCCCTAAATATTGACACAGCTCAACTTTTCCCTTGGTGAATGCTGTGCCACAATTCCTTGTAAGACTCCCCTGAGTAGTCCTGTCCCACTCTGGTGCAGGCCAAGCCCTTTGGAATTTATCCCCGTGATCCTTTGACTCCAGCAGTGTCTCTGGTCTCTTGCAGTGACTCGTCACAACCACCTCAAGGACTTCATGCTGGTGGTATCCATCATCACTGGCGTGGGCGGCTGCTGGTTCGCCTACATCCAGAACCGCTACTCCAAGGAGCACGTGGAGAGGATGATGAAGGACCTGGAGGGTCTCCACAGGGCTGAGCAGTCTCTCCATCACCTACAGGAGAGGTAGGTTCCCGTTGTCCATCCAGCTGGAGCCCTCAGTTCTTCCTGCACGGTCCTTACTCCTCTAGATTTCAGGAAATGCTTGTTTTTAGCTGTCTGGTGCCTCACACCAGAGTCAGCCCCTTCCTCAGGGACCTGGCAAAGCTGCCAGCAGCCTCTGGAGCTCGGATGGAGGCCTGGCTCCTCCTGCAGGGACCCATGGACCAGGCTGTGTGTAAAGATCTGTGTGTTCTGTCACAGTCACAGAACCAGGGAGTGCTTTTGGTTCAAAGGGACCTTAGAGTTGGTCTGGTACCACCTCCTGCCGTGCAATCCAGCTCGTGTGGAATTTGTCATCCAGAGTTGTTTCACCTTTGGCTTTTGATGGGGAAAAAGCGTGTTGGAGCAGTGGGAGCAGTCAGAGGATTTACACATCCTCTCTTGAATCCTTGGAGCTGTGTGGGGAAGCAATACCTGAATGGAAGGATGTTGCTTGGAAAGTGAAAAAAGTACATAATTTTGAAGTATTAAATAGGACTACCTGGGCTGTTGGCATATGGATCAAATCCTGCACCTCAGGAATGGGGTCCCTACTCCCAGCAATCACTGCAGTGGTTCCAGTAAAGCTACTGATGGGAGAACGTGCTCCAAGAGACCCTCTGCACATGGGGATCTTCTGGGACAGGGAAGGGCCTTCAGCCCTGGCAATGACAAACCCGTGGGGTACTCTGGCAGTGGAATATTTTGAGGGCAGATTCAGCAAATAACAGAGCAGGATAGTCTGGGGCTGGAATGATTTTCTGTGATGTTTCAGTGGAGTTTGGGAGGATAAACCTTAGCTAGGCTGCCCTGTAAGCTGATGGCTGCATTTGCAGTGACTGCTCTGAACACGGAGTTTGATCCCAGCTCTTGTCCTGGCCAGTCACGGGGCGTGGTGAGGGCCCTGTGGCAGCACCAGGATCCCGAGGATGTCAGGCTGCCCTGGAGACGTGCAGCCAGCCAGGTTTTGGCAATCTGTGCAGTGTATCCCCAGGTGTGCAGCCCCATTTCTCACCTACGAGCCCATTACAGCCTTCAGGGGTTCATCCTGCCCGTGAGTGTTGCTGGAAAGGCTCTGCAGGGAGATGGGGCCAGGTGTCCGTGAGGAGAGTGAGCCCCTGGGGGAGCTCCCAGCTGATGGAGCCACACTGGGCACGTTCCCCTGGCACAGAGTCCACTGCCCTCTGTGGCTCCAATCCACAGCTGGTTCCACACAGCCTCGTGGAGTTTTATCTTACAGCTTGGAAATACTCCCAAAGAAAGTTTGATTTATTTTTTCTGCATCTGGAAGGAGACAGGAATCCCTTCTCCATGTCCATCCCTGGAGCAGTAGTGTCCGGGGCAGGAGGGCTCGGCTGGGTGTCACCTCCGAGCTCCAAACTGGGAATGTGCCTGTGGGGAACGACCTTGGGCCCTGCTGCCGAGGGCAGAGCCAGGTAAACAAGTGGATGTTCCTGGGAAGTTCAACAAATGCTCTAAAGCCCCTCAGGAAGAAACACAAACCCGCTGCTACTCGGCACAGCCTTAAGGCGGAGCAGCTCGGGAGGGCTCGTCCTCCACAGAGGGCAGCGAGAGGAGCTCAGGGACTGGGGGACCTTGGGAGGCCTCTTGAGGGGAAATGTTCCTTCACTTCCTCATCTTTGCCCAGTGGGGTTCAGATGGGGTCTTCATCTACCACAGGAACAGTGAAAACTCTGGACAGCCCCAGTGCCCCTGGGCTTGTGGTGAAGTTGTGCTGGAGTTCTGCTCAGAAACTTCTTTTCCAGAGTTTGAAGGGCTCTGCTGTGCTGGCTGGGTGAAGCTCAGTGCTGAGCAGACCTCTGAAAGGCACGGGATGCCTCTCCAGTGCCACTGCTGCTGCAATTTGCTGAGCAGCTTAGACAGGCTCCTGAGGAGTTGGGAACTGTTCATACCAAACCCCAGTCTTTATTCATCGTCATCTTTATTCATCTTCTTTGAGAACATCCTGTAGCAGTGACACTTCCCAGTCCATTAAGTGACTCATCAAGATCATCAAGTCTTGGCACATCCTGCTGAAGCCTGAAAGGAGTGGGCAGGTCTGTTTTGGAGATGCATGGATTGTATGGAAGAGCTGATTGTATGGACTGTGAGCCCCCGGGTTGCCCAGAGCAGCTGTGGATGCCCTGGATCCCTGGAAGTGTCCACGGGCAGCTTGGATGGGGCTTGGAGCAGCCAGGGACAGTGGAAGGTGTCCCTGCCCATGGCAGGGGTGGTCCCAGCCGCTGGTTCCTGGTGCCGGGGGTGGTCTCTTCTGACCTGTGAGAGTCGGGGCCTGGGGCACTGCCCCGCCCCGGGTGCAGCAGCCGGGCCCCGGCCTTGTGGAGGCGCAGGAGGCTCTCGTGGTGCCGCTTGTGCCGCTTGTGCAGGAGGTGCCTGTGGGTGGCCCTGTCCTTGCGTGGTGGCCCTGCCCCGCTCAGCTTCCGTCCCTGGCAAAGGCGCCCGGCTGTGCTCGGTGCCCCTGGGTGTCATTGCTGAAGGCAGTGAGGAGCCCCGGGGTCCGGGCAGAGCCCTGAGGGACAGCCCTGGTCCCCGGCCTCCCACAGCTCATGGAGCCACTGCCCACAAGTCCCTGGCACGTCGGTGCAGCCAATTCCTGCTGCCCTGGGCAGCCCAGCCTCCAAACCCAGGGCTCTGCTCGCTGGGGCTGGGGCTGCCCTGTGGGAGCGTGGCCAAAGCTCCTCAGGGCTCAGGGCACAGCAGGGGCCACAAGCCCACAAGCCCAGGGGCTGCTCCGTGCCAGTTCTGCCTGCTCCACTGTTGTTGGGGTGCTGGGGGTGGCCCTTCGTGACACGGGGTCTTTGTGTCAGGGCCCTTTGTGATGTGGGACATGGTGGTGGCCAGAGAGCCTTGTGACATCAGGGGCCCCGCCCTGGCTGAGGGTATCTGAGGGGCGCAGAGCCCTGGGGTGCCCAGTCCCAGGAGAGCCGCTCTCTGAGGAGGAAGCAGCTCCCTGTGTCTGTCTGAGCTCCAGGACGACAGAAATTGTTCACAGGATGGACAAGAAGGGGAAGCCCAACTCCCAGCCTGCCCAAAGGCAGCTTCTGAGCCTGCAGAGGAGGCCAAGAGTGAGTGATGAGGCAGGAGGGAGAGGCCAGTGGACGGACAGGGCCAGGATCTTTGCCCTGCCAGTGGAGCCATCTCCATCCCACACCTCTTCCTCCTCCTCCTGCCCCTGCCCCTCGCTGATGCCCATCAAGCTGCCACCAGTGCTCCTCGGGCAGCCAAGGGTGGGACCCAAAAATGTCGAAAACCTCAAGGTCCCACAGGTGCAGCTCGGGCAGCCGCAGGCAGGGCCACAGGGCAGCCAGAGCCAAGCCCTGTCCCTCCGTGGGGACAGGCTGCCACCACTGCCACCACTGCCACCACTGCCACCACTGCCACTGCTGCCACCACTGCCACCGCTGCCACCACTGCCACCGCTGCCACCGCTGCCACCGCTGCCCTGCCTGGTGAGCCCCAGGGACACTCAGAGCCGGGGCACAGAGCTGGGGAGTGCAGGGGAGAAGGGGCCGCAGCCCTGCAGCCCCTGTCCTGGGCAGCCATACCGCCCCGTGCCCAGGGTGTTCCTGCCCCCGCTCAGGGTGGCCCAGGAGGGCACAGCCCGTGTGTCCCCGAGCTGGCAGCTGCTGCCTGTGCCATCCATCTCCTCGGGGGCTTGTGCTATGCAGAGCAGCATTAAGGATATGGCACTGGAGAAAAAGATAATGACACCGAGCTCTTGCGAGGGGACAGCAGGAGTGACCAGGAGCTGTCCCCAGTGGGAGATGACAGCAAGATCTTTCCACTGGACAGCACAAGTGGTGAAGAGTTGTCCCAAGTAGAAGAGGCCACTGAGCTCTCTCCAGGGGACAGCAACACTGAGCCAGTGCTGTCCGAAGAGGAAGAGGCCATAGAGGACATTCCAGGGGACAGCCCGAGTGACCAGGAGCTGTCCCCAGTGGAAGAGGATCTCGAGGACATTCCAGGGGAGAGCAGAAATGACCAGGAGCTGTCCACACTAGAAGAGGACATTGAGGTTGTTTCAGGGGACAGCCCAAGTGACCAGGAGCTGTCCTCAGTGGAAGCCCTTGAGGTCATTGCAGGGGACAGCGCCAGTGACCAAGAGCTGTCCTCAGTAGAGGAGGCCCTTGAGGTAATTGCAGGGACAGCCTGAGTCACAATGAGCTGTCCTCAGTAGAAGAGGACATCAAGGTTGTTTCAGGGGACATCAGAAGTGACCAGGAGCTGTCCCCAGTCGAAGAAGATCTTGAGGACATTCCAGGGGACAGCATGATTGACGAGGATCTGTCCCCAGTGCCAGAGGCCCTTGATGTCATTGCAGGGACAGCCTGAGTCACAATGAGCTGTCCTCAGTGGAAGAGGACATCAAGGTTGTTTCAGGGGACAGCCCCAGTGATGAAGAGTTGTCCTCAGTAGAAGAAGAGATCTCGAGGACATTCCAGGGGACAACACGATTGACCAGGAGCTGTCCCCAGTGCAAGAGGCCCTTGGTGTTATTGCGGGGGACAGCAGAAGTGACCAGGAGCTGTCCTCAGTAGAGGAGGCCCTTGAGGTCATTTCAGGGGACAACCCCAGTGATGAGGAGCTGTCCCAAGTAGAAGAAGCCCTTGAGGTCATTGCAGGGGACAGCCTGAGTCACAAGGAGCTATCCTCAGTAGAAGAGGACATCAAGATTGTTTCAGGGACAGCCCCACTGATGAGGAGCTGTCCTCAATAGAAGAGGACATCGAAGTTTTTTCAGGGGACAGCACAAGTGACCAGGAGCTGTCCCCAGTGCAAGATGCTCTTGAGGTCATTGCAGGGGCAACAGAAGTGACCAGGAGCTGTCCTCAGTAGAAGAGGCCCTTGAGGACATTTCAGGGGACAGCCTGAGTGACAGGAGCTGTCCTCAGTAGAAGAAGATCTCGAGGACATTCCAGGGGACAGCATTGATTGACGAGGATCTGTCCGCAGTGCAAAGAGGCCAATGAGGTCGTTGAAGGGGCAGCACAAGTGACCAGGAGCTGTCCTCAG
>JAJEOU010000718.1:0-48769 GCA_021534815.1 Acrocephalus arundinaceus | reverse complement strand
AAGCCCCCACCCCAAAATTCCCCTGATCTCATTGGTCCTGCTCTGGCCACGCCCATGAGGCTCCTCCCCTTTAGGCTCCTCCCCTTAAACCACGCCCCTACAGCCCCGCCCTCTTTCACCTGTGACTCCACCCCTTTAAGCCTCTCCCCAGTCCAATTGATCCCTGAGCTGCGTTGTCCTGGCCACGCCCCTTCTTCATAAACCCCACCCCTTCTTTATAAGCCACTCCCCTTTCCCATCAGTTTCCGCCCATTTTTCGCTATTTTGAGTTCATTTTTCCCATTTTTACTTCTTTTATCCCCAAAAGCTGCACACCTGGGTGACATTTATAGCCCACCCACTGCCCCGCCCACTTCCCACAAACCCCGCCCCTTACTTTGCATATCACACCCATTTTAATCAGTTTCCCCCATTTTTCGCTATTTTGAGTTCATTTTTCCAATTTTTACTTCTTTTATCCCCAAAAGCTGCACACCTGAGTGACATTCATAGCCCCGCCCACTGCCCCGCCCATTTGCTATAAACCCCGCCCCTTTCTCCATAAGCCACTCCCCTTTCCCATCAGTTTCCCACCATTTTTCACTATTTTGGGACCATTTTTCCCATTTTTCCTGAGTTTATCCCCAAAAGCTGCACACCTGGGTGACATTTATAGCTCCCCACTGCCCCGCCCATTTCCTAAAAAACCCCGCCCTTTCTCCATAAGCCACTCCCCTTTCCCCATCAGTTTCCGACCATTTTTCACTATTTTGAGTTCATTTTTCCCATTTTTACCACGTTTATCCCCAAAATCTGCACACCTGAGTGACATTTATAGCCCCGCCCACTGCCCCGCCCATTTCCTACAAACCCCGCCCCTTCCTGCACAAACCACGCCCCCTTTCATCTTTTTTTCCCCCGTTTTTCCCAATTTTGGATAATTTTTCCCATTTTTACTTCTTTTATCCCCAAAAGCTGCACACCTGGGTGCCATTTATAGCTCCACCCTCTGCCACGCCCATTTCCCTAAACCCCGCCCCTTCCTGATCAAACCATGCCCCTTTTCATCATTTTTCCCCCATTTTTCAATATTTTGGGACCATTTTTCCCATTTTTACTGAGTTTATCCCCAAAAGCTTCACACCTGAGTGACATTTATAGCCCCGCCCACTGCCCCGCCCATTTCCCATAAACCCCACCCCTTCCTGCACAAACCACGCCCCCTTCTCATCATTTCCCACCCATTTTTTAACGTTTTTAGGACTCTTTTTCCCATTTTTACCACATTTATCCCCAAAAGTTGCACACCTGGGCTGATGTGCATGGCTCTGCCCACTTTCACACCCATTTCCCATAAACCCCGCCCCTTCCTGATCAAACCAGGCCCCTTTTCATGATTTTTTCCCCATTTTTCCCAATTTTGGGATCATTTTTCCCATTTTTACCGCGTTTATCCCCAAATTTTGCATTCTGAGGGGGATGTGATTTCTGCTCCCACTGTCACACCCATTTCCCTTAAACCCCGCCCCTTCCTGATCAAACCACGCCCCTTTCCTTGCAAACCACGCCCCTTTTAATAATTTTTTCCCAATTTTGGATAATTTTCCCCATTTTTACCGCGTTTATCCCCGAGAGCTGCTGCGCCAGCTGCAGCCCCAGGGTGACATCATGGCCCCGCCCCTTCCTGCACAAACCACGCCCCCTTTACATCATTTTCCCTCCATTTTTCCCAATTTTGGGATGTTTCCCCCATTTTTACCGCGTTTATCCCTGAGAGCTGCTGCGCCAGCTGCAGCCCCAGGGTGACATCATGGCCCCGCCCATTTCCTACAAACCCCGCCCCTTCCTGATCAAACCACGCCCCTTTCCTTGCAAACCACGCCCCTTTTAATAATTTTTTCCCAATTTTGGGATGTTTTCCCCATTTTTACCGCGTTTATCCCCGAGAGCTGCTGCGCCAGCTGCAGCCCCAGGGTGACATCATGGCCCCGCCCCTTCCTGCACAAACCACGCCCCCTTTCCATCATTTTTCCCAATTTTTGGATAATTTTCCCCATTTTTACCGCGTTTATCCCCGAGAGCTGCTGCGCCAGCTGCAGCCCCAGGGTGACGATCAGCGGCTGCCGGTACCGGCGGCTCCGGCACAGCTCCAGCAGCCCCACCCTGGGGGCGGGGCCTCGGCCAAGCTCCGCCTCCAGCGCCGCCAGCCCCGCCTCCGCTGCCGGCCCGGCCAATCGCGATAGGCCTGGGGGGAGAGAAGGGGAGGGGCTTGTCGCGATAAGGGATGGGAGATTGGGAGGAAGAGGAAGGGGATGAAGTAAAAGGAGGAAAGGGAGGAAGAGGAAGATGAAGGTGAGGACGAGGAGGAAGGATCTGCACAGGGGAAGAGGAAAAGGAAGGGGAGGAGGAGGAAGATGAAGGTGGGGAAGAGGAAGATGAAGGGGAGGAAGATCAAGGAGGGGAGGAGGAAGAATCAGGATGGAGGAAGAGGAGGAAGATGAAGGTCAGGAGGAAGAACAGCAACTGAGGAAGAGGAGGAGGAAGATGAAGGCAAGGAGGAGGAAAATTTGGGACAGAGGAAGAGGAGGAGGAAGGAGAGGAGGAGGAGAAAGATTTGGGGATGGACAAAGAAGAGGATGGAGGGGAGGAAGATCAAGGGGAGGAGGAGGAGGAAGAATCAGGACAGAGGAGGAGGAGGAATCAATGAAGGTGAGGAAGATTGAGAGGAGGAGGAGGATGGAGAAAGAAGAGGAAGATGAAGGTGAGGAGGAATAACTGGGACAGAGGAAGAGGAGGAGGAAGATGAAGGTAAAGAGGAGGATGAAGGGGAGGAAGACCACGGGGGGAGGAGGAATAACCGGGATTGAGGAAGGGGGGGAGGAGGGTGAGGATGAAGGGGATGGAGGAAGAGGAGGAAGATGAAGGTGAGGAGGAGGAAGAGTTGAGACCGAGGAAGGGGAGGAAGATGAAGGTGGGGAGGAAGAACAACGATTGAGGAAGAGGAGGAAGAAGAATTGGGACAGAGGAAGAGGAGGAAGAAGGAGAGGAGGAGGAAGATGAAGGCCAGGAAGAAAAACAGTGAGGAAGGGGGAGAGGATGGAGGAAGAGGCTTGGAGTTGTGGTCAGAGGAGGCGTGGCTTGAAGGGGCGTGTCCTAAATTTAACCACGCCTCTTTCTCACCCCAGATCTTTTACTACTCGACGTCCATCTTTGAGGGGGCGGGGCTTCAGGATCCGGCTGTCGGCACCATCGGAACGGGCGTGGTCAATGTGGCGGCCACCGCGCTGTCGGTGAGCCACGGCCACGGGGAACCTGGGGGTGGGCGTGGTCTGGAGGGGGTGGGGTCTTCTGGGTGGGTGTGGTCGTGGTGGGTGGAGTCTCACGGTGGGCGTGGCCTCCTTGCAGTGTGACAATGAAGGGGCGGGGTCTGATTTTAATGGGCGTGGTCTGAAGGGGAGGGGTCTTGTGGTGGGTGGGGTCTCATGGTGGGTGTGGTACTAAGTGGGAGGGGTCTGGTGGTGGGTGGGGTCTCCTTGGGCAACGGCCTAGAGAGGGCGTGGTTTCATTTTGTGTGGGTGTAGCCGTGGTGGGATGGGGTCGCACAGTGGGCGTGGCCATGGAATTGGGTCTCAGGTGGGCGTGGCCATGGTGGGATGGGATCTCCAGGTGGGCGTGGTTGTGGTGGGATGGGATCTCCAGGTGGGCGTGGCCATAGTGGGATGTGGTCTCAAAGTGGGCGTGGCCATGGTGGGATGGGATCTCCAGGTGGGCGTGGCCATGGTGGGATGGGGTCCCCCAGTGGGCGTGGCCTTGGATGGGATCTCCAGGTGGGCGTGGCCATGATGGGTTGGGGTCTCCAGGTGGGCGTGGCCATGGTGGGATGGGGTCTCACAGTGGGCGTGGCCATGGTGGGATGGGGTCTCATAGTGGGCGTGGCCATGGTGGGATGGGGTCTCACAGTGGGCGTGGCCATGGTGGAATGGGGTCTCAGTGGGCGTGGCCATGGTGGGATGGGGTCTCCAGGTGGGCGTGGCCATGGTGGGATGGGGGTCTCACAGTGGGTGTGGCCATGGAATTGGGTCTCAGGTGGGCGTGGCCATGGTGGGATGGGATCTCCAGGTGGGCGTGGTCATGGTGGGATGGGGTCTCCAGGTGGGCGTGGCCATGGTGGGTTGGGGTCTCACAGTGGGCGTGGCCTTGGATGGGATCTCCAGGTGGGCGTCGCCATGGTGGGATGGGGTCTCCAGGGGGGCGTGGCCATGGTGGGATGGGGTCTCACAGTGGGCATGGCCTTGGATGGGGTCTCCAGGTGGGCGTGGCCATGGTGGGATGGGGTCTCCAGGTGGGCGTGGCCATGGTGGGATGGGGTCCCACAGTGGGCGTGACCATGGTGGGATGGGGTCTCCAGGGGGGCGTGGCCATGTTGGGATGGGGTCTCACAGTGGGCGTGGCCATGTTGGGATGGGGTCTCACAGTGGGCGTGGCCTTCAAGTGTGGGTGGGATCACCCAAGGGTGTGGCCCTGATGGGTGGGGTCTCCTTTGGGTGGGGGGTTCAGGGGTCAGGGTCTCACCAATGGGTGTGGCCTCCAAGTGGGCGTGTCCCTGGCTAAGCCCCGCCCCCACAGGTGGTGCTGGTGGAGCGGGCGGGGCGCCGCCTGCTGCAGCTGGTGGGGCTGCTGGGAATGATGGGATGTGCTGGGACCCTGGGCGTGGCCCTCAAGGTGAGCGGGGACACCCCCCAAATTCATCTGGACACCCCCAAAAAATCCCAACCCTGAACCCTCCCAAAATCCACCTGGACACCCCCAAAAAATCCTAAACTCAAACCTGAAACTTCCAAAATTCCCACCCTGAAATTCACCTGGACACCCCCAAAAATCCCAACCCTGAACCCTCCCAAAATCCACCTGGACACCCAAAAAAAATCCTAAACTCAAACCTGACCCCTCCAAAAATCCCAAACTCAACCTTGAAACCCCCAAAATTCCCACCCTGAAATTCACCTGGACATCCCCCAAAAGATCCTAAACTCAACCCTGACCCCCCCCAAAAATCCCAAATTCAACCCTGAACCCCCCCAAAATTCCACCTTAAAATTCACTTGGACACCCCTAAAAATCCCAACCCTGAACCCTCCCAAAATCCACTTGGACACCCCCAAAAATCCCAACCCTGAATCCCCCCCAAATTCCACCTGGACACCCCCAAAAATCCCAACCCTGAACCCTCCCAAAATCCACCTGGACACCCCCAAAAAATCCTAAACTCAAACCTCAGCCCTCCAAAAATCCCAAACTCAACCTTGAAACCCCCAAAATTCCCACCCTGAAATTCACCTGGACATCCCCCAAAAGATCCTAAACTCAATCCTGACCCCCCCCCCAAAAAATCCCAAATTCAACCCTGAACCCCCCCAAAATTCCACCTTAAAATTCACTTGGACACCCCTAAAAATCCCAATCCTGAACCTTCTCAAAATCCACCTGGACACCCCCAAAAATCCCAACCCTGAACCCTCCCAAAATCCACCTGGACATCTCCAAAAATCCCAACCCTGAACCTTCCCAAAATCCTCTTGGACACCCCCAAAAAATCCCAACACTGAACCCCCCCCAAATTCCACCTGGACACCCCCAAAAATCCCAAACTCGACCTTGAACCCCCCAAGATTCTCATCCTGAAATTCACCTGGACACCCCCAAAAAGTCCTAAACTCAACCCTGCCCCCTCAAAAAAATTCCAAGTTCAAACCTGAACTCCCCCAAATCCCAAACTCAACGCTGAACCCACCAATGCACCTGAACCCCCACAAAATTCCAACCCTGAACCCCTCAAAATTCACCTGGACACCCCCAAAATCCCAAATTCACTTGAACCCCCTCAGAAATCCAAACCCTGAACCCCAAAATTCACTTCAATCCCCACCAATCTTCCCCAATTCCCTTTGCCCCCCTCCCCTCAGTTTTGGGGTTCCTCCCTCACTCTAATTTTGGGGTTCTCTTTTCCACCCCCTCGGGTATCCCTTTATGGGGGTTCCCCAACACCCCCCAAACCCCCAAATTTCCCTCATTTCACCCCCAAAACCCCCAATTTTCCCCCATTTCCCATCTGAAAAACCCCAAATATCCCCCATTTCCTCTCCAGAAACCACCAAAACCCCCAAAATTTCCCCCCCAAACCCCCAAATTCCCTCCATTTCCCCTCACAACCCTCCCAAATCCCCCATTTTCCCTCACAAAACCCCCATTTTTCCTCCATTTCCCCTCACAAAAACCCCCAGTTTCCCCTCACAAAAACCCCAAATTTCCCCCATTTCCCCTCATAAACCCCCCAAATCCCCATTTCCCCTCACAAAAACACCACTTTCCCCCGTTTCCCCTGACAAAAACCCCATTTTCCCTCCATTTCCCATCACAAACCCCCATTTTTCCCCATTTCCCCTCACAGCCTGCCCCAAACACCCATTTCCCCTCACAAAACCCCCAAATTTCCCCCATTTCCCCTCACAAAAAACCCAAATTTCCCCCATTTCTCCTCACAAAACCCCCCAAATCCCCCATTTCCCCTCACAAAAAACCCAAATTTCCTCCATTTCCCCTCACAACCCCTCCCAAATCCCCCAATTCCCCTCACAAAACCCCATTTCCCCCCATTTCCCCTCACACATCCCTCCCCAAATCCACCATTTCCCCTCACAAAAAATCCCAAATTTCTCTCATTTCCATCCCCAAACCCCCCAATTTTCCCCCATTTCCCCTCACAGCCTCCCCCAAACACCCATTTCCCCTCACAAAAACCCCCAATTTCCTTTCACAAAAACCTCCCAAATCCCCCATTTCCCCTCACAAAACGCCCATTTTCACCCCATTTCCCCTCACAAAACCCCCATATCCCCCCATTTCCCCTCACAAAAAAACCCCAAACCCCAAATTTCCCCCAAACCCTCCAAATTTCCTCCATTTCCCCTCGCAAAACCCCCCCAATCTTCCCCCATTTCTCTTTACAAAACCCTCCAGTTTTTTCTGTTTCCCCTCACAAAAACCCAACAAATGCCCCATTTCCCCTCACAAAAACCCCATTTCCCCCCCATTTCCCCTCACAACCCCCCCAAACCCCCCATTTTCCCTCACAAACCCCCCAAATTTCCCCCATTTCCCATCACAAAAACCCCCCAAATCCCCATTTCTCCTCACAAAACCCCCAATTTGCCCCAATTTCCCCTCACAAAAACCCCCAATTTCCCCCCATTTTCACCTCAAAAAAACCCAACCCCCCCCAAATCCCCCAATTTTCTTTTCCTTTTTCCCAGCTCAAGGCTCCCCCATTTCTCCTCACAAAACCCCCAAATATCCTCCATTTCCCCTCACAACCCCCATCCCCATTTCCCCTCACAAAAACCCCCAAATTTCTCTCATTTCCACCCCCAAATCACCCAATTTCCCCCATTTCCCCTCACAAAAAGTCCATTTTCCCCCATTTCCCCTCACAACCCCCCCAAATCCCCCATTTCCCCTCACAAAAAACCCCAATTTCCCCTCCCCAAAACCCCCATTTCCTCTAACAAAAACCCCATTTTCCCCCATTTCCCCTCACAAAAACCCCCAATTTCCCCCCATTTTCACCTCAAAAAAACCCAACCCCCCCCAAATCCCCCAATTTTCTTTTCCTTTTTCCCAGCTCAAGGCTCCCCCATTTCTCCTCACAAAACCCCCAAATATCCTCCATTTCCCCTCACAAAAACCCCCCAAAATCCCCATTCCCCTCACAACCCCCCATCCCCATTTCCCCTCACAAACCCTCCCAATTTCCCCCCATTTCCTTTCACAAAAACCTCCCAAATCCCCTATTTCCCCTCACAAAAAACCCCCAAATTTCTCTCATTTCCACCCCCAAATCACCCAATTTCCCCCATTTCCCCTCACAAAAACCCCAGTTTTTCCCCATTTCTCCTCACAACCCCCCCCAAATTTCTCCAATTTCCACCCCCCAAACCCCTAAATTTCCCCACAAAAAAAAACCCCCAGAACCCCCAATTTTCTCTCCCCTTTTCCCAGCTCGGAGGTCCTGTGTGGGGTGCGGTGGCTCTGACCTCAGCCCTGGCTTTTGTGGCGTTTTTCGCTGTCGGCCCGGGCCCCCTGCCCTGGTTCATTTGGGGCTCCCTTTATTGCAGGGATCCCCAAAAGTCTGAGCCCCCCAATCTCCCCCATTTCCACCCCCAAAAAACCCCAAACCCCCAAATTTCTCCCCCAAACCCCCAAATATCCTCCATTTCCCTTCACAAAACCCCCAAAATCCTCGACTTCCCCTCACAAAATCCCTCCAAATCCCCATTTCCCCTCACAAACCCCCCAGTTTTCCCCCAGTTCCAGCCCAACCCCTCCCCAAACCCCCAAATTTCCTCTATTTCCCCTCACAAAACCCCCAATTTTCCCCCAGTTCCAGCCCAATCCCTCCCCAAACCCCCAAATTTCCTCTCACAACCCCCCCAAATCTCCCATTTCTCCTCACAAAAACCCCCAAAATCTCCCATTTCCCCTCACAAAACCCACAATTTCCCCCATTTTCCGTCACAAAAACCCCCAAATTTCCCCCCCCAAACCCCCCCATTTTCTCCCATTTTCCCCTCAAAAAAACCCCCAAAATCCCCAATTTTCTCTCCCCTTTTCCCAGCTCGGAGGTCCTGTGTGGGGTGCGGTGGCTCTGACCTCAGCCCTGGCTTTTGTGGCGTTTTTCGCTGTCGGCCCGGGCCCCTGCCCTGGTTCATTTGGGGCTCCCTTTATTGCAGGGATCCCCAAAAGTCTGAGCCCCCCAATCTCCCCCATTTCCACCCCCAAAAAACCCCAAACCCCCAAATTTCTCCCCCAAACCCCCAAATATCCTCCATTTTCCTTCACAAAACCCCCAAATCCTCGACTTCCCCTCACAAAATCCCTCCAAATCCCCATTTCCCCTCACAAACCCCCAGTTTTCCCCCAGTTCCAGCCCAACCCCTCCCCAAACCCCCAAATTTCCTCTCACAACCCCCCCAAATCTCCCATTTCCCCTCACAAAAGCCCCAATTTCCCCCATTTTCCCTCACAAAAACCCCCAAATTTCCACCCCCAAACCCCCCATTTTCTCCCATTTTCCCCTCAAAAAACCCCCCCAATCCCCAATTTTCTCTCCCCTTTTCCCAGCTCGGAGGTCCTGTGTGGGGTGCGGTGGCTCTGACCTCAGCCCTGGCTTTTGTGGCGTTTTTCGCTGTCGGCCCGGGCCCCCTGCCCTGGTTCATTTGGGGCTCCCTTTATTGCAGGGATCCCCAAAAGTCTGAGCCCCCCAATCTCCCCCATTTCCACCCCCAAAAAACCCCAAATCCCCAAATTTCTCCCCCAAACCCCCAAATATCCTCCATTTCCCTTCACAAAACCCCCAAAATCCTCGACTTCCCCTCACAAAATCCCTCCAAATCCCCATTTCCCCTCACAAACCCCCCAGTTTTCCCCCAGTTCCAGCCCAACCCCTCCCCAAACCCCCAAATTTCCTCTATTTCCCCTCACAAAACCCCCCAATTTTCCCCCAGTTCCAGCCCAATCCCTCCCCAAACCCCCAAATTTCCTCTCACAACCCCCCCAAATCTCCCATTTCCCCTCACAAAGCCTCCAAAATCTCCCATTTCCCCTCACAAAACCCCCAACTTCCCCCATTTTCCCTCACAAAAACCCCCAAATTTCCCCCCCCAACCCCCCCCATTTTCTCCCATTTTCCCCTCAAAAAAAACCCCCCAAATCCCCAATTTTCTCTCCCCTTTTCCCAGCTCGGAGGTCCTGTGTGGGGTGCGGTGGCTCTGACCTCAGCCCTGGCTTTTGTGGCGTTTTTCGCTGTCGGGCCGGGCCCCCTGCCCTGGTTCGTCGGGGCCGAGCTTTTCCCGCCCGGGCCCCGCGGGGCCGCACTCGGCCTGGCCGGCCTCGTCAACTGGGCCAGCAACACGGCCGTGGCCATGGCCTTTCCTCCGCTCCAGGTATCCCAGAGGGGTTTTGGAGGGAATTTGGGGAAATTTGGGATTTTTGGGAATTTTTTGGAATTTTTTGGGATTTTTTGAAGGGGTTTTTTGGGTGTTTTGGGGGGCGGTTTGGGGGATTTCAAGGCGATTTAAGGAGGATTTGGGGGGATTTGGTGGCAGTTTTGAGGAGATGTTGGGGACATTTGGGGAAAATTTGGGAATTTTGGGAAAATTGGGAATTTGGGGAATTTTTGGGATTTTTTGGAAGGTTTTTGAGGTGTTTTGTGGGGCGGTTTTGGGGATTTAAGGAAGATTTTCAGGTGTTTTAGGGGCTCCAGGTGGGAGGATTTTGTGGCGATTTTGAGACATTTTGTGGGGAATTTTTTGGATTTTGGGGGTTTTGGATCATTTTGGGAATTTTTTGGAATTTTTGGGGTGTTTTGGGAAGATTTTGGGGTTGCAGGTGCTTGGGAAATGGGGTTTGGGGGGAATTTGGGGGAAGTTTAGGGGATTTAAATGGGATTTTTTGGAGGTGGTTTGGGTGTGGCCATGGCCTTCCCTCCACTGCAAGTACCCGGGAGGGGTTTTGGGGAAAACGTGGGGAAAAATGGGATTTTTGGGAATTTTTTGGGATTTTTTTGGATTTTTTGGAGTGGTTTTTGAGGTGTTTTGGGGGGCGGTTTTGGGGATTTCAAGGCGATTTAAGGAGGATTTGGGGGGATTTCGTGGCAGTTTTGTGGAGATTTTGAGGGAATTTTGAAAAATTTGGGAATTTTGGGAAAATTGGGAATTTGGTGAATTTTGGGGATTTTTTGGAAGGTTTTTGAGGTGTTTTGTGGGGCGGTTTTGGGGATTTAAGGAAGATTTTTCAGGCAGTTTAGGGGCTCCAGGTGGGACAGGTGGGAGGATTTTGTGGCGATTTTGAGACATTTTGTGGGGAATTTTGGGGATTTTGGGGGTTTTGGGGCATTTTGGGAATTTTTGGGAATTTTTGGGGTGTTTTGGGAAGATTTTGGGGGTTGTAGGTGCTCGGGAAATGGGGTTTGGGGGAATTTGGGGGAAGTTTAGGGGATATAAATGGGATTTCTGGGGGATGGTTTGGGTGTGGCCATGACCTTTCCTCTGCTCCAGGTACCCCAGAGGGGTTTTGGGGGAAATTTGGGGAAAATTTGGATTTTTGGGAATTTTTTTGGATTTTTTGGAGGGGTTTTTGAGGTGTTTTGGGGGGTGGTTATGGGGACTTCAAGGCGATTTAAGGAGGATTTGGGGGGGATTTGGTGGCAGTTTTGGTGAGATTTTGAGGGAATTTTGGGGAAAAATTGAGAAATTTGGGAAAATTTGTGGGATTTTGGGGGGTTTAAAGTGAGTTGGGGAGGCTTGAAGGGGATTTGGGGGGAATTTAGGGGATTTTGGGGCTCTTTGGGGCAATTTAAGGACGTTTTTGGGATTTTTTGGGTGGAATTTAAGGAGTTTTTGGGGATTTGGGAGGGAATTTAAAGAAAATATTGGGATTTTTGAGAGCACTTAAAGAATTTTTATGGATTGTTTGGGGAGTTTGAGGAAATTTTAAGGATTTTTAAGGGAATTCAAGGAGTTTTTAGGGATTTGGGGGGATTTTTCGGGATTTTGGGGAGAATTTAAAGAAAATTGGGGATTTTTGAGAGAATTTAAAGAATTTTTAGTGATTTTTTTTAATTTAAGGAAATTTCCGCCTTTTTTTTAATTTAAAATATTTTCGGGATTTTTTTGGGGTGAATTTAAAGAAAATTTGGGGATTTTGGAGAGAATTTAAAGAATTTTTTTTATTTTTTTTTTAAATTTAAGGATTTTTTTTTTTAAATTTAAAATATTTTCAGGATTTTTGGGGGGGAATTTAAACACCTTTTTAGGCTGTTTAGGGGAATATTAAGAACCAAATTCCCCACAATTTCCAAAGGGTGGATTTAAAAAAAACCCTAAAATTAAGAAATTGAAGAAATTTAAGAAATTCAAGAAACAACCCCCAAAATTCCAAAAAAATTCCAATTTTTTTTCCTTTTTTTCCTCTCCAGGACGCCATGGGCCCCTTGGTTTTCCTCCTTTTTGGGGGGCTCCTGGGGGGCTTCGCCCTCTTCACTTTCCTGCTGCTGCCCGAGACCCGCGGCCGCCCCTTCCCCACCCTGGGGGACCCCCAAAATCCGGCCCCCCCAGCCCTGCTGGGCCCCCCCGAGAAGGACACCGAGCTCCAGTGCCTGGCCACCCACGAGGAGCCCTAAAAATCGGGGGGTCCCCAAAATTTTGGGGGTTTTATTGAATTTTTTTTGAATTTTTTTTGGATTTTTTTTGGTTTTCTTTGGGGGGGATTTTAGGGATTTTTGGGGGAATTTTGGTTTTTTTTTTTGTTTTGGTTTTGGGGGTTTTTTTCGTGGTTTTTTTTTTTTTTTGTTTTGTTTTTCTCCCCCCTGTTGTTTTAAAGGGGGCGAAATTTTGGGGTTTTTTTCGGGGGTTGTAAATAAAGGTGAGGACAAAGAATTGAGCGCCAAAATTTGGGGAATTTTGGGAGTGGAGGAGGAGGGGGAAAAAAGGGGGGGGAGTCACCAAAATTTTGAGGAGACCCCAAAATTGGAGGGTTTAACTTCAAAATTGAGGGGGGTTATCCCAAAAATTGGAGTTTAACCCCAAATTTTGGGAGTTTAACCCCAACGTTTGGGGGGTTAACCCCAAAATTGGAGAGTTTAACCCAAATATTGGGGGATTTAACCTCAAATTGGAAAGTTTAGCCCCAAAAATTGGAGTTTAACCCCAAATTGTGGAATTTAACCCCAAAGTTGGAGAGTTTAACCCCGAAATTGGAGAGTTTAACCCCAAATTGAGGGAGTTTAACCCAAAAATTGGAGTTTAACCCCAAAACTGGGGAGTTTAACCCCCAAAATTGGAATTTACCTCAAAATTGGAGAGTTTAACCCCAAATTGGGGGAGTTGAACCCAAAAATTGGGGATTTAACCCCAAAATTCAAGGGTTTAACTTCAAAATTGGAAAGTTTAACCCCAAATTTGGACGTTTAACCCTAAAATTGGGAAATTGAAATAAAAATAGGGAGTTTAACCCCTAAATTGGAACGTTTAACCCCAAATTGGGAAAGTTTAACCCAAAATTGGGGATTTAACCCCCAAATTCAGGGGTTTAACCCCAAAATTGGGGAATTGAAATAAAAAATAGGGCTTTTAACCCCAAAATTGGAGAGTTTAACCCCAAAATTATGGAATGGGGTCGAGATTTGGGGTGGGGGAGAGGATTTGGGGAAGGGGTCCCCAAATTTTAAGCGCAGGTCCTGCCCCTTTAAGATGAGGCCTCGCCCCTTTGGCGGGACCACGCCCACCTCTCGCCCCATTGGTGGATCTGCGCCGGAGCCGCCTCTGATTGGTCGAGAGCCTCGTGGGGGGGGGGGAGGGATGCCACGTGAGCGCATGCGTAGCAATGAAATCTGCCGGTGCTTTTGCATAAATTTGCATGGATCCCGGCCGCTGGCCATGCGGCGATCAGCGTCATTAAGCTCATTTGCATAATGAGCTGTTACCATGGCAACAACACCCCCAAAAAAGGGGGCTTGAGGTGAGGCCGGGCCTCTCTCCGCGTGCTTCAAATCTCGCGAGAACTCAAAAGCGGCGCTGCTCCCCTCAGCGAAATCTCGCGAGAACCTCCAGCCGCGTTAGGCCTTAAACACCAAAACTCTCGCGAGAACACACAATCCACGCCGCGCTGCTCAGGCGCTTCCAATCTCGCGAGATCACACCATCCACGCCGCGCTGCTCAGGCGCGGCAAATCTCGCGAGAATTCCCGGGGCGCAGCGGTGTCGCCTGCTGGGGTGGAGGGGGCGCCGCGCGCATGCGCAGATCCCGCTGGGCTCCACCCCTCCTGTTTCTGCGCATGCGCAGCTCCCTCCGCTGCGCAGCCCCGCCCTCTCCCTCGCGCTTTGCGCATGCGCACTACCCTTCACCTCCCCCGCCCCTTCTCTCTGCGCATGCTCAGTGCCGCTCCCCCCGCCTCAGGGCGGGCGCGCATGCGCGGTGAGCCCGGGGGGGGTTGCAGCAGCTCCAGCGCGGCGGCGGTTCGGGGTTCGGGGCTCGCGGGCTCGGGGGTGAGTTCGGAGCCTTTTACCCAAACGAGATCGGGAAGGGCGGGCGAGGCTTTGAGGGAGAGGAAGGGAGGAAGGGCGGGATGGGCTCCGAGCGTTCGGCGGGGCGGTTTTTTCCCTCCCCTCAGGCCCGGCCTAGGCCGCGCCCGCGCCTTGCGCGAGGTTCCCCCCCCCCCCCCGCCATGCCGGGCACGGGAACCCCCCCAAAAATCAGGGATGGGGGGAAACACCCCTTTAACCCGATATGAGAAATTTGGGATCCTCAAAACTCCGCGTGAGGAATTGGGGAACATTGGAAATTCCACGTAAGAAATTTTGGGAACCCCCCCTTCACCCCATAGAAAAAATTGGGGGACCCTTAAAACCCCATATAAAAAAATTTGGAACCCTCGAAATCCCATAAAAGCAATTTCGGGACCCTCAAAACTCCACGTGAGGAATTGGGGAACACGCGAAATTCCATAGAAGAATTTTGGGGACCCCCCTTTAACCCCATATAAAGAATTGGGGGACCCCCAAAACCCCGTGTAAAAAATTTTAGGACCCTCAAAACCCCAGATAAGAAGTCTGGGGACCCTTGAAACTCCACGTGAGGAATTGAGGACCCTCAAAATTCCATATGAGAAATTTGGGGACCCCTCCCTCACCCCATATAAAGAATTGGGGGACCCCCAAAACCTCATAGAAAAAAATGGGGGACCCTCAAAGTCCCATAAAAGAAATTTGGGGACCCTCAAAAACTCCACATAAGGAATTGGGGAACACGCGAAATTCCATATAAGGAATTTGGGGACCCCCTCTCACCCCATATAAAGAATTGGGGGACCCCTAAAACCCCATAGAAAAAAATTGGGAACTCTCAAAATTCCATTTAAAAAAATTGGGGACCCCAAAAACTCCACGTGAGGAATTGGGGAACCCCCATAATTCCATATAAGAAATTTGGGGACCCCACCTCACCCCATATAAAGAATTGGGGGACCTCCAAAACCCCATAGAAAATAATTGGGGACTCCCAGAACCCCATATAAGGAATTTGGGGACCCCCAAAACCCCATAGAAAAAAATTGGGGACCCCGAAATCCCATAAAAGAATTGGGGGACCCCCAAAACTCCACGCTAGGAATTGGGGAACCCTCATAATTCCATATAAGGAATTTGGGGAACCCCCCCACCCCATACAAATAATTGGGGGACCCTCAAAACCCCATAAAGGAAATTTGGGGACCCTCAAAAGTCCACGTGAGGAATTGGGGAACACACGAAGTTCCATATAAGGAATTTGGGGAGCCCCCCCCCACCCCATCTAAAAATTTTGGGGACCCCCAAAACCCCATAGAAAAAATGGGGACCCCCAAAACCCCATATCAGGAATTTGGGGACCCCCAAAACTCCACATAAGGAATTGGGGAACCCCCATAATTCCATCTAAGAAATTTGGGGAACCCCCCCTCACCCCATATAAACAATTGGGGGACCCCTAAAACCCCATAGAAAAAAATTGGGGACCCTCAAAATTCCATCTAAAAAAATTGGGGACCCTCAAAAACTCCACGTGAGGAATTGGGGAACCCTCATAATTCCACATAAGGAATTTGGGGACCCCCCCTCACCCCATATAAAGAATTGGAGGACCCTCAAAACCCCATAGAAAAAAATTGGGGACTCCCAAAACCCCATATAAGGAATTTGGGACCCCCAAAACCCCATAGAAAAAAAATTGGGGACCCCGAAATCCCATAAAAGAATTGGGGGACCCCCAAAACTCCACGTGAGGAATTGGGGAACCCTCATAATTCCATATAAGGAATTGGGGACCCCACCTTACCCCATAGAAAGAATTGGAGGACCCTCAAAACCCCATAAAGGAAATTTGGGGACCCTCAAAAGTCCAGATGAGGAATTGGGGAACACACGAAGTTCCATATAAGGAATTTGGGGACCCCCCCCCACCCCATCTAAAAAATTTGGGGACCCCCAAAACCCCATAGAAAAAAATAGGGGACCCTCAAAGTCCCATAAAAGAAATTTGGGGACCCTCAAAAACTCCATGTGAGGAATTGGGGAACCCCCATAATTCCATATAAGGAATTTGGGGACCCCCCTCACCCCATTTAAAGAATTGGGGGACCCCCAAAACCCCATAGGAAATAATTGGGGACCCCCAAAACTCCATAGAAAATAATTGGGAACTCCCAAAACCCCATATAAGGAATTTGGGGACCCTCAAAACTCCACGCTAGGAATTGGGGAACCCTCATAATTCCATATAAGAAATTTGGGGACCCCCCCACACCCCATATAAAGAATTGGGGGACCCCCAAAACCCCATAGAAAAAAATAGGGGACCCTCAAAGTCCCATAAAAGAAATTTGGGGACCTCCAAAACCCCATGGAAAAAATTGGGGACCCCCAAAACCCCATATCAGGAATTAGGGGACCCCCAAAACTCCACATAAGGAATTGGGGAACCCCCATAATTCCATCTAAGAAATTTGGGGACCCCCTTTTAACCCCATATAAACAATTGGGGGACCCTCGAAACTCCATATAAGGAATTGGGGGTCCCCCATTTATAAGGAAAGGGGGAACCCCCCTAAATAAGGAATCAGGAAACCCCCTGATCCCATATAAGGAATTGGGGGACCCCCCCCCATAAAAGGAATTGGGGGACCCCCCGACCCCATATAAGGAATTGGAGGATCCTCAAAACTCCATATAAGGAATGGGGGGACCCCCACTTACAAGGAATTGGGGACCCCCCATACCCCATATAAGGAATTAGGGGACCCTCAAATCTCCATATAAGGATTTGGGGAACCCCCACCCCATATAAGGAATTGGGGGACCCCTGTCCTACCCCATATAAGGATTTGGGGGATCTCTGTCACTCCATATAAGGATTTGGGGAACCCCCACCCCATACAAGGATTTGGGGGACCCCCCCCCTTCCATATAAGGAAGTGAGGGACCCTCAAAATTCCATATAAGGAATTTTGGGACCCCCCCCTCCCCAAAATCCCATATAAGGATTTGGAGGACTGCCCCCCACCTGCCATTCCATATAAGGAATTGGGGGATCCTCTAAACTCCTTATAAGGAATTGGGGACCCCCCCATACCCCATAAAAGGAATTGGGGGACCCTCAAAACTCCATAAAAGGAATTGGGGAGCCCCCCACTCCATAGAAGGAATTTGGGGACCCTCAAAACTCCATAAAAGGAATTGGGGGCCCCCACTTATAAGGAATTGGGGACCCTCTTACCCCATAAAAGGAATTGGGGGCTCCCCCCATTTATAAGGATTGGGGGAACCCCCACAAATAAGGAATCAGGGACCTCCCCAACCCCATATAAAGAATTGGGGACCCCCATACCCCATATAAGGATTTGGGGGATACCCCTCACTCCATATAAGGAATTGGGGATCCCCCATGACCCCATGTAAGGAATTGGGGACCCTCAAAATTCCATATAAGGAATTGGGGGACCCCCCAGACCCCATAAAAGGAATTGGGGGAATCCCCTAATTCCTTATAAGGAATCAGGGATCCCCCCATGACCCCATATAAAGAATTGGGGACCCTCAAAATTCCATATAAGGAATTGGGGATCCCCCATCTCCTTAAAAGGAATTGGGGACCGCCCATAATCCCATATAAGGAATTGGGGACCCTCAAAATTCCATATAAGGAATTGGGGATCCCCCACCCTATATAAGGAATTGGGGATCCCGCATGTCCATATAAGGAATTGGGGGTGCTCGGGTAAGGAAGGGGTTCCCCTCCCCATTGAAAATTCCTGGGGATCCCCCAAAAAAACCCCAAATTTCCCCCCCCAGAGACACCCCAAAACTGCCTGGAACCCCCTAAAAACCCCCTGGACCCCCCCAAAATCCCAGCCTGGACCCCCCAAAACCCCCTGGACCCCCCAAAATCCCAGCCTGGACCCCCCAAAAGCCCCCTAAGAGTCCCCAAAACTCCCTGGACTCCCCCAAACCCCACTGAACCCCCAAAACCCCTGGACCCCCCCAAAACACCCTGGACCCCCCAAAACCCCCTGGACCCCCCAAAATCCCAGCCTGGACCCCCCAAACCCCCTGGACCCCCCCTAAAAACCCCTGGACCCCCCAAAAGCCCCCTAAGAGTCCCCAAAACTCCCTGGGACCCCCCAAAACCTCCTGAACCACCCCAAAACCCTCTGGGACCCCCAAACCCTCCTGGACCCCCCCAAAATCCCAACCTCGACCCCCCAAACCCCCCTGGAACCCCCAAGCCCCCCTGGACCCCCTAAAACCACCTTGACTCCCCCAAAACCACACCAGGACCCCCAAACCCCCCTGTGACCCCCCCAATTCATTTTAGGGGTCCCCACCCCAATTTTGGGTCCTGCCCCTTTTTTTGGGAGCTTCCCCCGACCCTTTTTGGGGTCCCCAGCCCCAATTTTGGGGTCCCCAATCCCAATTTTGGGGGTTCCCCACCCCCTGACCCCCCAAATTTTGGGGTTCCCACCCCCTGACCCCCATTTTTGGGGTTCT
This sequence comes from Acrocephalus arundinaceus, assembly GCA_021534815.1. Lineage (NCBI taxonomy): Eukaryota > Metazoa > Chordata > Aves > Passeriformes > Sylviidae > Acrocephalus > Acrocephalus arundinaceus. Next base: position 30,158 of record JAJEOU010000718.1, on the reverse strand, counting down.
CACCCCTTTTTGAGCTTCCCCTTCCCTTTTACCCCAAATTTTTGGGGTCCCCCGACCCTCCCCGACCCCAAATTTTTTGGGGGTTCCCCCTGACCCCCCAAATTTTGAGTTCCCTGTCCTTTGACCCTCCCAAATTTTGGGGTTCCCCATCCCCGACCCCCAGTTTTGGGGTTCTCACCCCATTTTTGGGGTCTCCAGGGCCCTTTTTTTGTGTCCCCTTCCCCCTTCACCCCAAATTTTTGGGGTTCCTCGGCCTCCCCCACCCCCCCAATTTTTTTTGCTTTTTCCTGACCACCCAAATTTTGGGGTTCCCCACTCCTTGATTCCGTTTTTGGGGTTCTCACCCCTTTTTTGAGGGGTTCTCACCTTTTTTTTTGGGGCTTTCACTCCAATTTTGGGGTCTCCAAATTCCCTTTTTTTTGTATCTTCTCTCCCTTCCCCCCAATTTTTGGGGTCCCCCAACCCCCCCCGACCCCCAAATTTTTTTTGCTTCTTCCTGACCACCCAAATTTGGGGTTCCCTGTCCTCTGACCCCCCAAATTTGGGGTTCTCACCCCCATTTTGGGGTCTCCAGGGCCCTTTTGGGGTCTCTAAATTCCCTTTTTTAGTATCTTCTTCCCCCCTCACCCCAAATTTTTGGGGTCCCCCAACCTCTCCTGCCCCGCAAATTTTTCCTGCTTTCCCCCAACCCCTCCAACCTCATTCCCCAATCCCAAATTTTTGGGGTTCTCACCCCCATTTTGGGGTGTCCAGGTCCCTTTTTTTGTGTCTCCTTCCCCCTTCACCCCCAATTTTTGGGGTCCCCTGCCCCCCAAATTTTTCCTACATTCCCCCACCCCCTCCAGCCTCATTCCCCAATCCCAAATTTTTGGGGTTCTCACCCCTTTTTGGGGGATTCTCACCCCATTTTTGAGGGCTCCAAATTCCCTTTTTTTTTGTATTTTCTTCCCCCTTCACCCCAATTTTTTCCTCCCCCAACCTCCCCTGACCCCCAAATTTTTGGGGCTTTTTCCTGCCCCTTAAATTTTGGGGTCCCCACCCCTTGACCCCCATTTTTGGGGTTCTCACCTCATTTTTGGGGGGGTTCTCACCCCATTTTTGGCCTCTCCACCACCTCCAAATTCCCTTTTTTGGTGTCCTCTTCCCCTTCCCCCCCCAATTTTTGGGGTTCCCCGACCTCCCCTGACCCCAAATTTTTTTTGATTCTTCCTGACCACCCAAATTTTGGGGCTCCCCACCCCTTGACTCCATTTTTGGGGGGTTCTTACCTCTTTCTTGTAGGTTTTCACCCCATTTTTGAGGTCTCTAAATCCCCTTTTTTTGTATTTTCTTCTCCCAATTTTTGGGGTCCCCCAACCCCCCCGCCCCCCAAATTTTTCCTGCTTTCCCCCACCCCCTCCAACCTCATTCCTCCATCCCCAATCCCAAATTTTTGGGGTTCTCACCCCATTTTTTGGGGGGTTCTCAGCTCTTCTTTTGGGGGTTTTCACTCTAATTTTGGGGTCTCCAAATTCCCTTTTTTGGTGTCTCCTTCCCCCTTCACCCCCGATTTTTGGGGTCCCCCGCCCCCCAAATTTTTCCTCCTTTCCCCCACCCCCTCCAGCCTCATTCCTCCATCCCCAATCCCAAATTTTTGGGTTCTCACCCCATTTTTGGGGGGGTTCTCAGCTCTTCTTTTAGGGGTTTTCACTCTAATTTTGGGGTCTCCAAATTCCCTTTTTTTTGTATCTTCTCTCTCTTCACCCCCAATTTTTGGGGTCCCCTGACCCCCAAATTTTTGGGGTTTTTTCCTGACCACCCAAATTTGGGGTTCCCTGTCCTCTCACCCCCATTTTTGGGGTTCTCACCCCCATTTTAGGGTGTCCAGGGCCTTTTTTGGGGTCTTCAAATTCCCTTTTTTTGGTATTTTCTTCCCTCTTTCCCCCAAATTTTTGGGCTCCCCGACCTCCCCCGACCCCCAAATTTTTCCTGCTTTCCCCCACCCCCTCCAACCTCATTCCCCATCCCCAATCCCGATTTTTTTTTGGGAATTGCCCCCCAGAGAGGCGATGGCCGACGACCTGGACTTCGAGACGGGGGACGCGGGCGCCTCGGCCACGTTCCCCATGCAGTGCTCGGCGCTGCGCAAGAACGGCTTCGTGGTGCTCAAGGGCCGCCCCTGCAAGATCGTGGAGATGAGCACCTCCAAAACCGGCAAACACGGCCACGCCAAGGTGGGAGAAACCCCGGAATTCCTGCTGGGAATGGTGAAATTCCCGGGAAAATCCCAAAGTCCTGAGCTGAGTCAGCCCAGAGTGATTGTGGGAGGTTTTTGTGGGGTCTGATCCCCCTAAAAATGCACAAACGGGCCAAAAATTGGGAATTTGGGAATGCCAAGGTGGCCAAAATCTGGGAGGAATCCCGAAATCTGAGTTTGAATCCCAAAATTCCCGGGAAAATCCCAAAATCCTGAGCTGAGTCAGCCCCGAGTGATTCTGGGAGACTTTTTTGGGTTCTGATCCCATAAAAAATACCCCCAAAAATCCCCAAATTGGGAATTTGGGAATGCCAAGGTGGCCAAAATCTGGGAGGAATCCCAAAATCCGGGTTTGAATCCCAAAATTCCTGCTGGGAATGGTGAAATCCCCGGGAAAATCCCAAAATCCTGAGCTGAGTTGGCCCCGAGTGATTGTGGGAGGCGTTTTTGGGCTCTGATCCCCTAAAAATGCACAAACGGGCCAAAAATTGGGAATTTGGGAACGTCAAATCCTGGTGGATCCCAAAAATCTGAGTTTGAATCCCAAAATTCCGGGGTGGGAATGGTGAAATCCCCGGGAAAATCCCAAAATCCTGAGCTGAGTTGGCCCCGAGTGATTGTGGGAGGTTTTTTGGGTTCTGATCCCATAAAAAATACCCCCAAAAAACCCAAAAATTGGGAATTTGGGAATGCCAAGGTGGCCAGAATTCCAGTGGGTCCCAAAAATCCGGGTTTGAATCCCAAAATCCTGACTTGAGTCAGCCCCGAGTGATCCCGGATCTTGTGGAGTTGTTAGGAGGTTTTTTTGGGTTCTGATCCCACAAAAAATATCCCAAAACCACAAAAATTGGGGATTTGGGAATGCCGAGGCAGTCTGAATTCCTTGGAATCCCAAATTTCTGAGGGAATCCCAAAATTCCTGCTGGGAATGGAGAAATCCCCGGGAAAATCCCAAAGTCCTGAGCTGAGTCAGCCCCGAGTGATTGTGGGAGGCGTTTTTGGGTTCTGATCCCATAAAAATGCACAAACGGGCCAAAAATTGGGAATTTAGGAACGTCAAATCCTGGTGGATCCCAAAAATCTGAGTTTGAATCCCAAAATTCCGGGGTGGGAATGGTGAAATCCCCGGGAAAATCCCAAAGTCCTGAGCTGAGATAGCCCCGAGTGATTCTGGGAGGTTTTTGTGGGGTCTGATCCCATAAAAAATGGCCAAAATGGGCCAAAAATTGGGAATTTGGGAACGTCAAATCCTGGTGGATCCCAAAAATCTGAGTTTGAATCCCAAAATTCCTGCTGGGAATGGAGAAATCCCCGTGAAAATCCCAAAATCCTGAGCTGAGTTGGCCCCAAGTGATTCTGGGAGGCGTTTTTGGGTTCTGATCCCATAAAAAATACCCCCAAAAAACCCAAAATTGGGAATTTGGGAATGCCAAGGTGGCCAGAATTCCAGTGGGTCCCAAAAATCCGGGTTTGAATCCCAAAATCCCCGGGAAAATCCCAAAATCCTGAGCTGGGTTAGCCCAGAGTGATTCTGGGAGGCGTTTTTGGGTTCTGATCCCATAAAAAATGTCCCAAACATCCCAAAATTGGGAATTTGGGAATGCCAAATCCCGGTGGATCCCAAAAATCTGAGTTTGGATCCCAAAATCCCCGGGAAAATCCCAAAATCCTGAGCTGAGTTGGCCCCGAGTGATTGTGGGAGGATTTTTGGGTTCTGATCCCACAAAAAACACCCAAAAACCCCCAAAAATTGGGAATTTGGGAATGCCAAGGTGGCCATAATCTGGGAGGAATCCCAAAATCCGGGTTTGAATCCCAAAATCCCCTGGAAAATCCTGAGCTGAGTCAGCCCAGAGTGATTCTGGGAGGTTTTTTGGGTTCTGATCCCACAAAAAACACCCAAAAACCCCCAAAAATTGGGAATTTGGGAATGTCCGTGTATCCCAAAAATCCTGGTGGATGCCAAAAATTCAGGTTTGAATCCCAAAATCTCCGTGGGAACCCCAAAATTCCCCCCCAAATCCCAAAATTCCTCCATAAATCCCAAAATTCTGTCAGAATTCCCAAAAATTTCCCCCTGAATCCCAAAACTGCCCCAGGCTCCTCCCGAGTGCTCCCAGTGCTCCCAGTATGGATCTGACCCCATTCCCAGTGCTCCCAGTATGGCTCTGACCCCATTCCCAGTGCTCCCAGTATGGCTCTGACCCCATTCCCAGTGCTCCCAGTATGGCTCTGACCCCATTCCCAGTGCTCCCAGTATGGCACTTAACTCCCAGTAACCCCATTGGGGCCTCTCCCAGTGCTCCCAGTTCCCTTCCCAGTCCCTCCCAGTCCATCCCAATCCCTCCCAGTAACCCCAAGACAGCTCTTACCTCGATCCCAGTGCTCCCAGTGCCCTCCCAGTAACCCCAGTGCAGTCTGTCCCAGTGCTCCCAGTCCCTCCCAGTCCATCCTGGTGCTCCCAGTACAGCCCTGACCCTGCTCCCAGTGCTCCCAGTACCCTCCCAGTAACCCCAGTGCAGTCTGTCCCAGCGCTCCCAGTCCTTCCCAGTGCTCCCAGTCCCTCCCAGTGCTCCCAGTTCCCTTCCCAGTCTCTCCCAGTGCTCCCAGTTCCCTTCTCAGTCCCTCCCAGTAACCCCAAGACAGCTCTTACCTCGATCCCAGTGCTCCCAGTGCTCCCAGTACCTTTCCAGTAAACCCAGTACAATCCATCCTAGTGCTCCCAGTGCTCCCAGTGCTCCCAGTGCCCTCCCAGTAACCCAGTGCAGTCTGTCCCAGCGCTCCCAGTCCTCCCAGTGCTCCCAGTCCCTCCCAGTCCATCCCAGTGCTCCCAGTACAGCTCTTACCTCGATCCCAGTGCTCCCAGTGCTCCCAGTACCTTTCCAGTAACCCCAGTACAATCCGTCCTAGTGCTCCCAGTCCCTCCCAGTCCATCCCAGTGCTCCCAGTACAGCTCTTACCCTGCTCCCAGTGCTCCCAGTACCCTCCCAGTAACCCCAGTGCACTCTCACAGTGCTCCCAGTCTCTCCCAGTGCTTCCAGTTCCCTTCCCAGTCCCTCCCAGTTCCTCCCAGTCCCTCCCAGTGACCCCAGTTCCCTTCCCAGTCCCTCCCAGTCCCTCCCAGTTCCTCCCAGTTCCTCCCAGTCCATCCTGGTGCTCCCAGTCCAGCCCTTACCCTGCTCCCAGTCCCTCCCAGTAACCCCAAGACAGTTCTTACCTCGATCCCAGTCCCTCCCAGTGCTCCCAGTGACCCCAGTTCCCTCCCCAGGTGCACCTGGTGGGCATCGACATCTTCACGGGCAAGAAGTACGAGGACATTTGTCCATCCACCCACAACATGGACGTGCCCAACATCAAACGTAACGACTTCCAGGTAACACATGTGACACACGTGTAACACATGTGTACATACCTGTAACACACCTGTAACACACCTGTACACGTGTACATACCTGTAACACACGTGTGACACACCTGTGCACGTCTGTCCATCCACCCACAACATGGACGTGCCCAACATCAAACGTAACGACTTCCAGGTAACACATGTGACACACGTGTAACACATGTGTACATACCTGTAACACACCTGGGACACACCTGGGACACACCTGTAACACACGTGTGACACACCTGTGCACGTCTGTCCATCCACCCACAACATGGACGTGCCCAACATCAAACGTAACGACTTCCAGGTAACACACGTGTAACACACGTGTGACACACGTGTACATACCTGTGACACACCTGTAACACACCTGTAACACACCTGTACACGTGTACATACCTGTAACACCTGTAACACACCTGTGACACACCTGTAACACACCTGTACACGTCTGTCCATCCACCCACAACATGGACGTGCCCAACATCAAACGTAACGACTTCCAGGTAACACACGTGTGACACACGTGTGACACACCTGTAACACACGTGTGACACACCTGTGCACATTTGTCCATCCACCCACAACATGGACGTGCCCAACATCAAACGTAACGACTTCCAGGTAACACACGTGTGACACACGTGTAACACATGTGTACATACCTGTAACACACCTGTACACGTGTACATACCTGTAACACCTGTAACACACCTGTAACACACCTGTACACGTCTGTCCATCCACCCACAACATGGACGTGCCCAACATCAAACGTAACGACTTCCAGGTAACACACCTGTAACACACGTGTGACACACCTGTACACAACTGTGTGATACACCTGTACACGCCTGTAGAGGTAACACACCTGGGACACACCTGGGACACACCTGTGATACACTTGGGACAGGTAACACCTGGGACAGGTAACACACCTGTACCACACCTGTAACACATCTGTACACACCTGGGACAGGTAACACCTGGGACAGGTAACACACCTGTACACACCTGTGACACATCTGTACACACCTGGGGACAGATAACACCAGGGACAGGTAACACACCTGTACACACCTGGGACAGGTAACACACCTGTAACACACCTGGGACAGGTAACACACCTGTACACACCTGTGACACACCTGTACACACCTGGGGACAGGTAACACACCTGGGACACACCTGTACACACCTGTGACACACCTGTACACACCCGGGACAGGTAACACACCTGTACGACACCTGTACACACCTGTGACACACCTGTACACACCTGGGGACAGGTAACACACCTGTACACACCTGTACACACCTGTACACACCCGGGACAGGTAACACACCTGTACACACCTGTGACACACCTGGGGACAGGTAACACACAACTGTGCTCAGCTGTGTCACCTGTGCAGTTGATCGGGATCCAGGACGGGTACCTGTGTGACCTGTGTGACCTGTGTGTGTGACCTGTGTTACCTGTGTCACCTGTGTGTGTGACCTGTGTGTGTGACCTGTGTGTGTTACCTGTGTGTGTTACCTGTGTGTGTGACCTGTGTGTGTTACCTGTGTGTGACCTGTGTGTGTGGTTGTGTGTTGACCTGTGGTGGTTGTGACCTGTGTGTGTGAACCTGTGTGTGTGACCTGTGTGTGTGACCTGTGTTGTGACCTGTGTGTGACCTTGTGTTCTGTGTGTGTTACCTGTGTGTGTGACCTGTGTGTGTGACCTGTGTGTGTGACCTGTGTGTGACCTGTGTGTGACCTGTGTGTGTTACCTGTGTGTGTTACCTGTGTGTTACCTGTGTGTTACCTGTGTGTGTGACCTGTGTGTGTTACCTGTGTGTTACCTGTGTGTGTTACCTGTGTGTGTGACCTGTGTGTGTTACCTGTGTGTTACCTGTGTGTGTGACCTGTGTGTGTTACCTGTGTGTTACCTGTGTGTGTTACCTGTGTGTGTGACCTGTGTGTGTGACCTGTGTGTGTGACCTGTGTGTGTTACCTGTGTGTGTCACCTGTGTGTGTGACCTGTGTGTGTTACCTGTGTGTGTCACCTGTGTGTGACCTGTGTGTGTTACCTGTGTGTGTTACCTGTGCTGTGGTGTGACCTGTGTGTGTGACCTGTGTGTGTGACCTGTGTGTGTGACCTGTGTTGACCTGTGTGTTACCTGTGTGTGTGACCTGTGTGTGTGACCTGTGTGTGTGACCTGTGTGTGTGACCTGTGTGTGTTACCTGTGTGTGTGACCTGTGTGTGTTACCTGTGTGTGACCTGTGGTGTGTGACCTGTGTGTGTGACCTGTGTGTGTTACCTTGTGTGTGTCACCTGTGTGTGTTACCTGTGTGTGTCACCTGTGTGTGACCTGTGTGTGTTACCTGTGTGTGTTACCTGTGTGTGTGGACCTGTGTGTGTGACCTGTGTGTGTTACCTGTGTGTGTGACCTGTGTGTTACCTGTGTGTGTTACCTGTGTGTGACCTGTGGTGTGTGACCTGTGTGTGTGACCTGTGTGTGTTACCTGTGTGTGTGACCTGTGTGTGACCTGTGTGTGTGACCTGTGTGTGTGACCTGTGTGTGACCTGTGTGTGTGACCTGTGTGTGTGACCTGTGTGGTTGTGACCTGTGTGTGTCACCTGTGTGTGTTACCTGTGTGTGTGACCTGTGTGTGTCACCTGTGTGTGTTGACCTGTGTGTGTTACCTGTGTGTGACCTGTGTGTGTTACCTGTGTGTGTTACCTGTGTGTGTTACCTGTGTGTGTTACCTGTGTGTGTTACCTGTGTGTGTGACCTGTGTGTGTGACCTGTGTGTGACCTGTGTGTGTGACCTGTGTGTGTGACCTGTGTGTGTGACCTGTGTGTGTTACCTGTGTGTGTGACCTGTGTGTTACCTGTGTGTGTGACCTGTGTGTGTGACCTGTGTGTGTGACCTGTGTGTGACCTGTGGTGTGACCTGTGTGTGTGACCTGTGTGTGTGACCTGTGTGTGTGACCTGTGTGTGTGACCTGTGTGTGTTACCTGTGTGTGTGACCTGTGTGTGACCTGTGTGTGTTACCTGTGTGTGTGACCTGTGTGTGTTACCTGTGTGTGTGACCTGTGTGTTACCTGTGTGTGTGACCTGTGTGTGACCTGTGTGTGTGACCTGTGTGTGACCTGTGTGTTACCTTGTGTGTGTTACCTGTGTGTGTGACCTGTGTGTGTTACCTGTGTGTGTTACCTGTGTGTGTTACCTGTGTGTGACCTGTGTGTGTGACCTGTGTGTGTGACCTGTGTGTGTGACCTGTGTGTGACCTGTGTGTGTTACCTGTGTGTGTGATCTGTGTGTGACCTGTGTGTGTGACCTGTGGTGTGTGACCTGTGTGTGTGACCTGTGTGTGTCACCTGTGTGTGTGACCTGTGTGTGTGACCTGTGTGTGTTACCTGTGTGTGTTACCTGTGTGTGTTACCTGTGTGTGACCTGTGTGTGTGACCTGTGTGTGTGACCTGTGTGTGTTACCTGTGTGTGTGACCTGTGTGTGTTACCTGTGTGTGACCTGTGTGTGACCTGTGTGTGTTACCTGTGTGTGTTACCTGTGTGTGTGACCTGTGTGTGTGACCTGTGTGTGACCTGTGTGTGTGACCTGTGTGTGTGACCTGTGTGTGACCTGTGTGTTACCTGTGTGTGTGACCTGTGTGTGTGACCTGTGTGTGTGAACCTGTGTGTGTGACCTGTGTGTGTGACCTGTGTGTGTGACCTGTGTGTGTCACCTGTGTGTGTGACCTGTGTGTGACCTGTGTGTGACCTGTGTGTGTGACCTGTGTGTGTGACCTGTGTGTGTGACCTGTGTGTGTGACCTGTGTGTGACCTGTGTGTGTTACCTGTGTGTGTGACCTGTGTGTGTTACCTGTGTGTGTGACCTGTGTGTTACCTGTGTGTGTGACCTGTGTGTGACCTGTGTGTGTGACCTGTGTGTGACCTGTGTGTTACCTGTGTGTGTTACCTGTGTGTGTTACCTGTGTGTGTTACCTGTGTGTGTTACCTGTGTGTGACCTGTGTGTGTGACCTGTGTGTGTGACCTGTGTGTGTTACCTGTGTGTGTGACCTGTGTGTGTTACCTGTGTGTGTCACCTGTGTGTGTTACCTGTGTGTGTGACCTGTGTGTGTGACCTGTGTGTGTGACCTGTGTGTGTGACTGTGTGTGTGACCTGTGTGTGTTACCTGTGTGTGTGACCTGTGTGTGTTACCTGTGTGTTACCTGTGTGTGTGACCTGTGTGTGTTACCTGTGTGTGTGACCTGTGTGTGTTACCTGTGTGTGTGACCTGTGTGTGTTACCTGTGTGTGTGACCTGTGTGTGTTACCTGTGTGTTACCTGTGTGTGTGACCTGTGTGTGTTACCTGTGTGTGTGACCTGTGTGTGTTACCTGTGTGTGTTACCTGTGTGTGTGACCTGTGTGTGTGACCTGTGTGTGTGACCTGTGTGTGTGACCTGTGTGTGGACCTGTGTGTTACCTGTGTGTGTGACCTGTGTGTGTGACCTGTGTGTGTGACCTGTGTGTGTGACCTGTGTGTGTTACCTGTGTGTGACCTGTGTGTGTGACCTGTGTGTGTGACCTGTGTGTGTGACCTGTGTGTGTGACCTGTGTGTGTTACCTGTGTGTGACCTGTGTGTGTTACCTGTGTGTGTTACCTGTGGTGTGTTACCTGTGTGTGACCTGTGTGTGTTACCTGTGTGTGTGACCTGTGTGTGACCTGTGTGTGACCTGTGTGTGTGACCTGTGTGTGTTACCTGTGTGTGACCTGTGTGTGTTACCTGTGTGTGTTACCTGTGTGTGTTACCTGTGTGTGTGACCTGTGTGTGTGACCTGTGTGTGTGACCTGTGTGTGACCTGTGTGTGTTACCTGTGTGTGTGACCTGTGTGTTACCTGTGTGTGTTACCTGTGTGTGTTACCTGTGTGTGTGACCTTGTGTGACCTGTGTGTGTTACCTGTGTGTGTGACTGTGTGTGTGACCTGTGTGTGTGACCTGTGTGTGTTACCTGTGTGTGTGACCTGTGTGTGACCTGTGTGTGTACCTGTGTGTGTGACCTGTGTGTGTTACCTGTGTTGTGTTACCTGTGTGTGTTACCTGTGTGTGTGACCTGTGTGTGACCTGTGTGTGTTACCTGTGTGTGTGACCTGTGTGTGTGACCTGTGTGTGTGACCTGTGTGTGTTACCTGTGTGTGTGACCGGTGTGGTGACCTGTGTGTGTTACCTGTGTGTGTGACCTGTGTGTGTGACCTGTGTGTTACCTGTGTGTGTGACCTGTGTGTGTCACCTGTGTGTGTCACCTGTGTGTGTTACCTGTGTGTGTGACCTGTGTGTGACCTGTGTGTGTTACCTGTGTGTGTTACCTGTGTGTGTCACCTGTGTGTGACCTGTGTGTGTTACCTGTGTGTGTCACCTGTGTGTGTCACCTGTGTGTGTTACCTGTGTGTGTGACCTGTGTGTGACCTGTGTCACCTGTGTGTGTTACCTGTGTGTTACCTGTGTGTGTGACCTGTGTGTGTGACCTGTGTGTGTGACCTGTGTGTGTTACCTGTGTGTGTCACCTGTGTGTGTGACCTGTGTGCTACCTGTGTTGTGTTACCTGTGTGTGTCACCTGTGTGTGTCACCTGTGTGTGTTACCTGTGTGTGTGACCTGTGTGTTACCTGTGTGTGTTACCTGTGTGTGTGACCTGTGTGTGTGACCTGTGTGTGTGACCTGTGTGTGTTACCTGTGTGTGTCACCTGTGTGTGTTACCTGTGTGTTACCTGTGTGTGTGACCTGTGTGTGTTACCTGTGTGTGTTACCTGTGTGTGTGACCTGTGTGGTGTGACCTGTGTGTGTCACCTGTGTGTGTTACCTGTGTGTGTGACCTGTGTGTGTGACCTGTGTGTGTGACCTGTGTGTGTGACCTGTGTGTGTCACCTGTGTGTGTTACCTGTGTGTGTGACCTGTGTGTGTTACCTGTGTGTGTGACCTGTGTGTGACCTGTGTGTGTGACCTGTGTGTGTCACCTGTGTGTGTTACCTGTGTGTTACCTGTGTGTATGACCTGTGTGTGTGACCTGTGTGTGTTACCTGTGTGTGACCTGTGTGTGTTACCTGTGTGTGTCACCTGTGTGTGTTACCTGTGTGTGACCTGTGTGTGTGACCTGTGTGTGTGACCTGTGTGTGACCTGTGTGTGACCTGTGTGTGTGACCTGTGTGTGTTACCTGTGTGTGTGACCTGTGTGTGTTACCTGTGTGTGTCACCTGTGTGTGACCTGTGTGTGTTACCGTGTGTGTTACCTGTGTGTGTGACCTGTGTGTGTGACCTGTGTGTGTTACCTGTGTGTGTGACCTGTGTGTTACCTGTGTGTGTTACCTGTGTGTGACCTGTGTGTGTGACCTGTGTGTGTGACCTGTGTGTGTTACCTGTGTGTGTGACCTGTGTGTGACCTGTGTGTGTGACCTGTGTGTGTGACCTGTGTGTGACCTGTGTGTGTGACCTGTGTGTGTGACCTGTGTGTGTTGACCTGTGTGTGTCACCTGTGTGTGTTACCTGTGTGTGTGACCTGTGTGTGTCACCTGTGTGTGTGACCTGTGTGTGTTACCTGTGTGTGACCTGTGTGTGTTACCTGTGTGTGTTACCTGTGTGTGTTACCTGTGTGTGTTACCTGTGTGTGTTACCTGTGTGTGTGACCTGTGTGTGTGACCTGTGTGACCTGTGTGTGTGACCTGTGTGTGTGACCTGTGTGTGTGACCTGTGTGTGTTACCTGTTGTGTGACCTGTGTGTTACCTGTGTGTGTGACCTGTGTGTGTGACCTGTGGTGTGACCTGTGTGTGACCTGTGTGTGACCTGTGTGTGTGACCTGTGTGTGTGACCTGTGTGTGTGACCTGTGTGTGTGACCTGTGTGTGTTACCTGTGTGTGTCACCTGTGTGTGACCTGTGTGTGTTACCTGTGTGTGTTACCTGTGTGTGTGACCTGTGTGTGTGACCTGTGTGTGTTACCTGTGTGTGTCACCTGTGTGTGTGACCTGTGTGCTACCTGTGTGTGTTACCTGTGTGTGTCACCTGTGTGTGTCACCTGTGTGTGTTACCTGTGTGTGTGACCTGTGTGTTACCTGTGTGTGTTACCTGTGTGTGTGACCTGTGTGTGTGACCTGTGTGTGTGACCTGTGTGTGTTACCTGTGTGTGTCACCTGTGTGTGTTACCTGTGTGTTACCTGTGTGTGTGACCTGTGTGTGTTACCTGTGTGTGTTACCTGTGTGTGTGACCTGTGTGTGTGACCTGTGTGTGTCACCTGTGTGTGTTACCTGTGGTGTGACCTGTGTGTGTGACCTGTGTGTGTGACCTGTGTGTGACCTGTGTGTGTGACCTGTGTGTGTCACCTGTGTGTGTTACCTGTGTGTTACCTGTGTGTGTGACCTGTGTGTGTGACCTGTGTGTGTTACCTGTGTGTGACCTGTGTGTGTTACCTGTGTGTGTCACCTGTGTGTGTTACCTGTGTGTGACCTGTGTGTGTGACCTGTGTGTGTGACCTGTGTGTGTTACCTGTGTGTGTGACCTGTGTGTGTGACCTGTGTGTGTCACCTGTGTGTGTTACCTGTGTGTGTGACCTGTGTGTGTGACCTGTGTGTGTCACCTGTGTGTGTTACCTGTGTGTGTTACCTGTGTGTGTCACCTGTGTGTGTTACCTGTGTGTGTGACCTGTGGTGTGTGACCTGTGTGTGTGACCTGTGTGTGTGACCTGTGTGTGTTACCTGTGTGTGTGACCTGTGTGTGTGACCTGTGTGTGTTACCTGTGTGTGACCTGTGTGTGTTACCTGTGTGTGTGACCTGTGTGTGACCTGTGTGTTTACCTGTGTGTGTCACCTGTGTGTGTGACCTGTGTGTTACCTGTGTGTGTGACCTGTGTGTGTGACCTGTGTGTGTTACCTGTGTGTGTGACCTGTGTGTGTTACCTGTGTGTGTGACCTGTGTGTGTGACCTGTGTGTTACCTGTGTGTGTTACCTGTGTGTGTGACCTGTGTGTGTGACCTGTGTGTGTGACCTGTGTGTTACCTGTGTGTGTTACCTGTGTGTGTGACCTGTGTGTGTGACCTGTGTGTGTTACCTGTGTGTGTCACCTGTGTGTGACACCTGTGTGTGTGACAGCTGTGTGTGTGATACCTGTGTGTGTGACCTGTGTGTGTTACCTGTGTGTGACCTGTGTGTGTTACCTGTGTGTTACCTGTGTGTGTACCTGTGTGTGACCTGTGTGTGTGGACCTGTGTGTGTTACCTGTGTGACCTGTGTGTGTGACCTGTGTGTGTGACCTGTGTGTGACCTGTGTGTGTTACCTGTGTGTGACCTGTGTGTGTGACCTGTGTGTTACCTGTGTGTGTTACCTGTGTGTGTGACCTGTGTGTGTCACCTGTGTGTGTGACCTGTGTGTGTGACCTGTGTGTGTTACCTGTGTGTGTTACCTGTGTGTGACCTGTGTGTGACCTGTGTGTGTTACCTGTGTGTGACCTGTGTGTGTTACCTGTGTGTGTCACCTGTGTGGTGTACCTGTGTGTGTGACCTGTGTGTGTGACCTGTGTGTTGACCTGTGTGTTACCTGTGTGTGTGACCTGTGTGTGTTACCTGTGTGTGTTACCTGTGTGTGTTACCTGTGTGTGTTACCTGTACCTGTGTTACCTTGTGTGTACCTGTGTGTGTTACCTGTGTGTGTGACCTGTGGTGTGACCTGGTGTGTGACCTGTGTGTTACCTGTGTGTGTTACCTGTGTGTGTCACCGTGTGACCTGTGTGTCATCTGTGTGTTACCTGTGTGTGACCTGTGTGTGTGCCTGTGTTGTTACCTGTGTGTGTGACCTGTGTGTGACCTGTGTGTACCTGTGTGTTACCTGTGTGTGTACCTGTGTGTGTGACCTGTGTGTGTGACCTGTGTTTACCTGGTGTGACCTGTGGTGTTACCTGTGTGTGTGACCTGTGTGTGTACCTGTGTGTGTTACCTGTGTGTGTACCTGTGTGTGTACCTGTGTTGTGACCTGTGTGTTGACCTGTGTGTGTACCTGTGTGTGTTACCTGTGTTGTGACCTGTGTGTGTGACCTGTGGTGTGTCACCTGTGTGTGACCTGTGTGTGTGACCTGTGTGTGTACCTGTGTGTTACCTGTGTGTTGACCTGTGTGTGTTACCTGTGTGTGTGACCTGTGTGTGTTACCTGTGTGTGTGACCTGTGTGTTACCTGTGTTGTACCTGTGTGTGTGACTGTGTGTGTTACCTGTGTGTGTACCTGTGTGTGTTACCTGTGTGTGACCTGTGTGTTACCTGTGTGTGTGACCTGTGTGTTACCTGTGTGTGTGACCGTGTGTTACCTGTGTGTGTGACCTGTGTGTGTTACCTGTGTGTGTGACCTGTGTGTGTTACCTGTGTGTGTGACCTGTGTGTTACCTGTGGTGTGACCTGTGTGTTCACCTGTGTGTTACCTGTGTGTGTGACCTGTGTTACCTGTGTTACCTGTGTGTGTTACCTGTGTGTGTGACCTGTGTGTGTTACCTGTGTGTGTGACCTGTGTGTGTTACCTGTGTGTGTGACCTGTGTGTGTTACTGTGTGTGTTACCTTGTGTGTGACCTGTGTGTGACCTGTGTGTGTGACCTGTGTGTGACCTGTGTGTGTGACCTGTGTGTGTGACCTGTGTGTGTTACCTGTGTGTGTTACCTGTGTGTGACCTGTGTGTGTACCTGTGTGTGTTACCTGTGGTGTGACCTGTGTGTGTACCTGTGTGTGTTACCTGTGTGTGACCTGTGTGGTGACCTGTGTGTGTGACTGTGTGTGTGACCTGTGTGTGACCTGTGTGTGTTACCTGTGTGTGTTACCTGTGTGTGCACCTGGTGTGTGACCTGTTGTGTGACCTGTGTGACCTGTGTGTTACCTGTGTGTTACCTGTGTGTGACCTGTGTGTGTGACCTGTGTGTGTGACCTGTGTGTGACCTGTGTGTGACCTGTGTGTGTGACCTGTGTGGTTACCTGTGTGTGTTACCTGTGTGTGTACCTGTGTGTGTGACCTGTGTGTGTGACCTGTGTGTGTTACCTGTGTGTGTGACCTGTGTGTGACCTGTGTGTTACCTGTGTGTGTTACCTGTGTGTGTCACCTGTGTGTGTGACCTGTGTGTTGACCTGTGTGTGTACCTGTGTGTGTGACCTGTGTGGTTACCTGTGTGTGTCACCTGTGTGTGTTACCTGTGTGTGTGACCTGTGTGTGTGACCTGTGGTGTTACCTGTGTGTGTGACCTGTGTGTGTTACCTGTGTGTGTTACCTGTGGTGTTTACCTGTGTGTGACCTGTGTGTGTTACCTGTGTGTGTGACCTGTGTGTGTGACCTGTGTGTTTTACCTGTGTGTGTGACCTGTGTGTGATCTGTGGTGTGACCTGTGTGTGACCTGTGTGTGTTACCTGTGTGTGTTACTGTGTGTGTGACCTGTGTGTGACCTGTGTGTGTGACCTGTGTGTGATTGTTGTGTGACCTGGTGGTGTTGACCTGTGTGTTACCTGTGTGTGTGACCTGTGGTGTGTGACCTGTGGATTTGTGTTCTGTGTGTGTGCTGTGTGGACTTGTGTGTTACCTGTGTGTGTTACCTGTTGTGTGGTGACCTGTGTGTGTGACCTGTGGTGTTACTGTGTGTGTGACCTGTGTGTTACCTGTGTGTGACCTGTGTGTGACCTGTGTGTTACCTGTGTGTTACCTGTGTGTGTTACCTGTGTGTGTGACCTGTGTGTGTTACCTGTGTGTGACCTGTGTGTGTGACCTGTGTGTGACCTGTGTGTTACCTGTGTGTTACCTGTGTGTGTGACCTGTGTGTGTTACCTGTGTGTGACCTGTGTGTGTGACCTGTGTGTGTGACCTGTGTGTGTTACCTGTGTGTGTGACCTGTGTGTGACCTGTGTGTGTTACCTGTGTGTGTGACCTGTGTGTGTGACCTGTGTGTGTTACCTGTGTGTGACCTGTGTGTGTGACCTGTGTGTGTGACCTGTGTGTGTTACCTGTGTGTGTGACCTGTGTGTGACCTGTGTGTGTTACCTGTGTGTTACCTGTGTGTGTGACCTGTGTGTGTGACCTGTGTGTGTTACCTGTGTGTGTGACCTGTGTGTGTGACCTGTGTGTGTGACCTGTGTGTGTGACCTGTGTGTTACCTGTGTGTGTGACCTGTGTGTTACCTGTGTGTGACCTGTGTGTGACCTGTGTGTTACCTGTGTGTTACCTGTGTGTGTTACCTGTGTGTGTGACCTGTGTGTGTTACCTGTGTGTGACCTGTGTGTGTGACCTGTGGTGTGACCTGTGTGTTACCTGTGTGTTACCTGTGTGTGTGACCTGTGTGTGTTTACCTGTGTGTGACCTGTGTGTGTGACCTGTGTGTGTGACCTGTGTGTGTTACCTGTGTGTGTGACCTGTGTGTGACCTGTGTGTGTTACCTGTGTGTGTGACCTGTGTGTGTGACCTGTGTGTGTTACCTGTGTGTGACCTGTGTGTGTGACCTGTGTGTGTGACCTGTGTGTGTTACCTGTGGTGTGACCTGTGTGACCTGTGTGTGTTACCTGTGTGTTACCTGTGTGTGTGACCTGTGTGTGTGACCTGTGTGTGTGACCTGTGTGTTACCTGTGTGTGTCACCTGTGTGTGTGACCTGTGTGTGTGACCTGTGTGTGTTACCTGTGTGTGTGACCTGTGTGTTACCTGTGTGTGTCACCTGTGTGTGTGACCTGTGTGTGTGACCTGTGTGTGTGACCTGTGTGTGTTAACCTGTCTCTCACCTGTCTCACCTGTTTTATCTCACCTGTCTGTCTCACCTGTCTCCCAGCTCATTGGCATCCAGGACGGGTACCTGTGTGTGTTACCTGTGTGTGTTACCTGTGTGTGTTACCTGTGTGTGTTACCTGTCCATACCAGTCTCTCACCTGTCTCTCTCACCTGTTTCAGCTCATTGGCATCCAGGACGGGTACCTGTGTGTGTTACCTGTCTGTACCTGTATCTCACCTGTCTCTCACCTGTTGTAGCTCATTGGCATCCAGGACGGGTACCTGTGTGTTACCTGTGTGTGTTACCTGTCTGTACCTGTATCTCACCTGTCTCACCTGTCTCACCTGTTTTATCTCACCTGTCTCACCTGTTGTAGCTCATTGGCATCCAGGACGGGTACCTGTCGCTGCTCCAGGACAGCGGGGAGGTGCGGGAGGACCTGAGGCTGCCAGAGGGGGAACTGGGCCGGGAGATCGAGCAGAAATACGACTGCGGGGAGGAGATCCTGGTACTGGGACGGACTGGGAGGGACTGGGATGGACTGGGATGGACTGGGAGGGACTGGGATGGACTGGGAGAAACTGGGAGGGACTGGGACAAACTGGGAGGGGAACTGGGATGGGAGATTGAGCAGAAATACGACTGCGGGGAGGAGATCCTGGTACTGGGACGGACTCGGTTATACTGGGAGGGACTGGGATGGACTGGGAGGGACTGGGAGGGACTGGGAGGGGAACTGGGATGGGAGATTGAGCAGAAATACGACTTTGGGGAGGAGATCCTGGTAGTGGGACAGACTGGGTTATACTGGGAGGGACTGGGATGGACTGGGTTATACTGGGAGGGACTGGGACAAACTGGGAGGGACTGGGAGGGACTGGGACAAATTGGGATGGACTGGGAGGTACTGGGAGGGGGAACTGGGCCAGAACTGGGAATGGAGCAGCAGGGACTGGGATGGGATTGGGAGGGACAGAGGTGTACTGGGATGGACTGGGAAGAGGCTGGGAGGGAACTGGGATGAACTGGGAGGAGGTTATGGGAGAATGGGAGGGGACTGGAGGTGAACTGGGATGAACTGGGAGCAGCGGGATGGACTGGTTTGAACTGGGAGCCTGGGAGGGACTGGGACGGACTGGGAGCACTGGTCTGAACCGGTTTGAACTGGTCTGAACCGGTCTGAACTGGTTTCCCCACAGATCACGGTGCTGTCGGCCATGACCGAGGAAGCCGCTGTCGCCATCAAAGCCATGGCCAAATAGGGCAGGTGGGCGGGGCCAATCAGGGCAGGTGGGCGGGGCCAAGCAGGGTGGGCAGGGCCAATCACAGCGGGTGGGCGGGGCTAAACGTTGCGGGGCCGAGCGGAGTGGGCGGGGCCAATCAGGGCAGGTGGGTGGGGCCAAACACGGTGGGTGGGGCCAATCAGGGCAGGTAGGCGGGGCCAATCAGGGCAGGGGGGCGGAGCCGAGCAGGGTGGGTGGGGCCAATCAGGGCAGGTGGGCGGGGCTAAACGGGGCGGGGCCGAGCAGGGTGGGGCGCGGCCAATCAGTGGCAGGTGAGTGGGGCCAAACACGGTGGGCAGGGCCAATCACGGCAGGTGGGCGGGGCTGAATGGGTTAAGTAGGGTGGGCCACACCAAATATGGTAAAAGGGGTGGGGCTGATTGGAGCACGTGGGCAGGGCCAAATATGGAAGGTGGGTGGAACTGAATGGGTTAAGTGGGTGGGGCCACACCAAATATGGTAAAAGGGGTGGGGCTTAACGGGGTGAGTGGGTGGGGCCACACCAAATATGGTAAAAGGGGCGGGGCTGAATGGGGCGAGTGGGTGGGGCCACACCAAATATGGTAAAAGGGGCGGGGCTGAATGGGGTGAGTGGGTGGGGCCACACCAAATATGGAAAAAGAGGCGGGGCCAGGGCCAAATGTGGCTGGGGGGGGTGGGAGTCACTGAGGGTCCCCATTTGGGTCTGGGGTCCCAATTTTGGGTTCCAGGGTCCCTCTGTTGGGTCTGGGGTCTCTCCAGGGTTTGAGGTCCTGATTTTGGGTCTGGGGTTCCCTGATTTGGGTCTGGGGTCTCCATTTTGATTTGGGGTCACAATTTCGGGTCTGGGGTCTCTATTTGGGATTTTGGGGTCTCTCCAGGCTTTGGGTTCCCCGTTTCGGGTTCAGGGTGTCCATTTTGGGTCTGGGGTCTCCATTTTGGATTTGGGGTCTCAATTTCAGGTCTGAGGTCCCAATTTGGGGTTTGGGGTCTCCGTTTGGGTTCAGGGGTCTCTGTTTGGATTTGGGGTCCCTGCTTTGGGTTCAGGGTTTTCCAGTTTTGGGTCTGGGGTCCCCATTTGAGTCTGGGGTCTCCATTTTGGGTTTGGGCATCCCAATTTTGGGTTCAGGAATCCCAATTTTGGGTCTGGAGTCCCCCAGTTTCAGATTTGGGGTTCCCCTATTTTGGGTCTGGGGTCCCCGATTTGGGTCTGGGGTCTCCATTTTGGGTTCAGGGTCCCAATTTCGGGTTCAGGGTCCCCATTTTGGGTCTGGGGTCCCCCAGTTTCAGATTTGGGGTCCCCGATTTGGGACTGGGGTCCCCATTTTGGGTTCGGGTTCCCCAGTTTTGGGTCTGGGGTCTCTCCAGGGTTTGGGGTCCCAATTTTGGGTTTGGGGTCCCCATTTTGGGTCTGGGGTCTCCCAGTTTCAGATTTGGGGTCCCCGATTTGGGTCTGGGGTCTCCATTTTGGGTTTGGGTTCCCCAATTTAGGGTCTGGGGTCTCCATTTTGGGTTTGGGGTCCCCAATTTTGGGTCTGGGGTCTCTCCAGGGTCTGGGGTCCCAATTTCGGGTTCAGGGTCCCCATTTTGGGTCTGGGGTCCCGATTTCGGTCTGGGGTCTCCATTTTGGGTTCAGAGTCCAAATTTCGGGTCTGGGGTCTCTCCAGGGTTTGGGGTCTCCATTTTGGGTTCGGGGTCCCCAATTTTGGGTCTGGGGTCCCGATTTCGGGTTCAGGGTCCCCATTTTGGGTCTGGGGTCCCCCAGTTTCAGATTTGGGGTCCCCGATTTGGGTCTGGGGTCCCCATTTTGGGTTCGGGTTCCCCAATTTCAGGTCTGGGGTCTCCATTTTGGGTTCAGGGTCCCAATTTCGGGTCTGGGGTCCCCGATTTGGGTCTGGGGTCTCCATTTTGGGTTCAGGGGTCTCCATTTTGGGTTCGGGGTCCCCATTTTGGGTCTGGGGTCCCCCAGTTTCAGATTTGGGGTCCCCGATTTGGGTCTGGGGTCTCCATTTTGGGTTCAGGGTCCCCAATTTTGGGTCTGGGGTCTCTCCAGGGTTTGGGGTCCCAGTTTCGGGTTCGGGGTCCCCATTTCAGGCCTGGGGTCCCCATTTTGGGTCTGGGGTCCCCCAGTTTCAGATTTGGGGTCCCCAATTTTGGGTCTGGGGTCTCCATTTTGGGTTCAGGGTCCCCATTTCGGGTCTGGGGTCTCTCCAGGGTTTGGGGTCCCAGTTTCGGGTTTGGGGTCCCCATTTTGGGTCTGGGGTCTCCATTTTGGGTTTGGGTTCCCCAATTTCAGGTTCGGGGTCCCAGTTTTGGGTCTGGGGTCCCCAATTTCGGGTCTGGGGTCCCGATTTGGGTCTGGAGTCCCCAATTTCAGATTTGGGTTCCCATTTTGGGTCTGGGGTCTCCATTTTGGGTTTGGGGTCCCCAATTTCGGGTCTGGGGTCTCTCCAGGGTTTGGGATCCCAATTTCGGGTTCAGGGTCTCCATTTTGGGTCTGGGGTCCCCCAATTTCAGATTTGGGGTCCCAGTTTTGGGTCTGGGCTCTCCATTTTGGGTTTGGGGTCCCCAATTTTGGGTCTGGGGTCTCTCCAGGGTTTGGGGTCCCAATTTCGGGTTCAGGGTCCCCATTTTGGGTTCAGGGTCCCCATTTTGGGTCTGGGGTCCCCATTTTGGGTCTGGGGTCCCCATTTTGGGTCTGGGGTCCCCGATTTGGGTCTGGAGTCTCCATTTTGGGTTCAGGGGTCTCCATTTTGGGTTCGGGGTCCCCATTTTGGGTCTGGGGTCCCCCAGTTTCAGATTTGGGGTCCCCGATTTGGGTCTGGGGTCCCCAATTTTGGGTCTGGGGTCCCGATTTGGGTCCCAGCCCCTCCCCCTCTCTCCCCAGGCCGGCGCCGCCGGGGTCGGGCCGGGCCCCCCCCACCTGCAGCCGTGGGGGAGGGGCGGGAGGCGGGGGAGGGGCGCGGAGGGGGCGGGGCCACCCGCAAAGGGGGGGAGGGGCTCGAGCTCTGGGGGCGGGGCCAGAGGGGTTCCCCCCACCCCTCCCCCCCCAAATCCCCTCCCCCCCCTTTGAGCCCCCCCAGCCCCGCGGTGGGGGAGGGGCACCCCCGATAAAAGGGGGGGAGGGGCGGCCCCAGGCCCCGCCCCCTTGGTTGCCCCTCCCCCTTCCCCTCCTCCCCCCCGCCCCTCCCCCTCCCCCCTCGTTGGGGCCTCGCCGGATCGAAAATAAATAAATAAATAAATAAATGGATAATTAATTAATTAATGACGGGTGCTAATTGGGGAGGGGTGGGGGAGGGGTCAGGGCAAAAATTTCCCCCCGAAATTTTGGGGGATTTTCAAATTAATTTTTAATTTTTTAATTTCGTTTCTCCTCCTCCCACCAATTAAATAATTAACTCATTAGTTTAATTACCTCACTAACTAATGAACTCATTAATTCACTCAATTCATTAACTCACCATATCCAAAACTCATCAATTAATTAAACCATTTATTAACTCATTAAGTTATTAATTAAATCGTTAATTAATGAATTCAGTCAGTTCACTTATTAATTCCATAACTCATCAATTAACTCAATAACTCATTAACTCAATAATCTCGTAACACTTTAATTAATTAATTTAATTAATGAATTAACTCATGAAATCACTAATTTATTACCTCATTAATAGCATAACTCATTAACTCATTCATTTATTAACTCATTAATTTCATAACTCATTAATTCTGTAACTCATCAATTAATGCACTCATTAATTAATTCATGACCTCAATAATTCCATTGACTCAATTAATTCATACTCACCAATTAATGCACTCATAACTCATTAACTCATTATTCCATAACTCATTAATTGTATAACTCATCAATTAAAAACTCATTAACTCACTCATTAACTCACGAACTCCTTTATTAACTCATTAATTCCTTAATTAGCTCCTTAATTTAATTACAGCTCTTAATTACTCCCCATTGGGGGGGGTGGGGAGGATGAGGAGGGGGCGGGGTCACCGCTGGCCCCTCCCCCAATCTTATTGTGGGGTCCCAAACCCCTCCCCCTCTTTGTGACGTCACCCAGGGGTTTTCTGATGACGTCACACGGGCGTTGATGACGTCATCACTTGTGGTAGAAGCGCTGCCCCTGCGCGTGGGGGAGGAAGGGGCCGTGCCGGGCCTGGGGGGGGAGGGGCGGTCAGGGGGGGAGGGGCGGAGCTGCCCCTCCCCCCTCATTGTGCGAAGAGGGCGGGGCCTAAAAGGGGGCGGGGCCTAAAGGGGGGCGGGGACTCACGTGAGGGGGCGGCGGCTGCGGGGCGGAGCCGTGGGGGGGGAAGGAGCCGGGGGAGGCGGCGCGGGGGGGGGCGGGGAAGGGCAGCGCCGGCTGAGGGGGGGAGGGGAGGGGTAAAAAAGGTGGGGGAGGGGCACGCGGGGGTGCCCATCCCCCCCAATTAAAAAAAAAAAAAAATCGGCTCGAAAATCTCCAAATTTGCCCCTCCCCCCATCCAATTCTGCCCCTCCCCCCGCTGATCTTTGCACCCCTCCCCCACATTTTGGTACCTCCCCCCTAATTCTGCCCCTCCCCCACAGTTTCTGTGCCCCTCCCCCCATCCAATTCCGCCCCTCCCCCCGCTGATCTTTGCACCCCTCCCCCACATTTTGGTACCTCCTCCCCAATTCTGCCCCTCCCCCCCTATTTCGGCCACGCCCCCCAATTCTGCCCCTCCCCCGCAGTTTCTGTGCCCCTCCCCCATCCTGCCCCTCCCCCAATTTTGCTTCTCCCAGTCCTGCCCCTCCCCCCATTTTTGGCCCCTCCTCCCATCTTGACCTTCCCTCAATTTGGCCCCTCCCCCTCCAATTCCGCCCTTCCCCCTTCAATTTTACCCCTCCCCCACCCCTCCTTTTCCCCCCCCCCCATCCACCCCTGCTCCCGTTTCCCCTCCCCACCCCCGCCCCTCCCCCCAGACCTTGGGGTTGCCCTGGATGGGCACTGGCAGTTGGGGGCTGGGCAGGAGGGCGGGGCCGGCGTGCAGAGCCTGGGGGGAGGGGCGGGGTGGGATGGGGGGAGGGGTGAGGGGGGGCGGTGACCCCTCCCTGCCCCTCCCCCACCTTCCAAACCCACCCCCGGCTCTGCTTTCCCCTCCCCCACTCCATTGCCCTGCCCCCTTTTAGCCCCTCCCCCTTTCCCAGGCTTTCTGAGCTCTGATTGGCTCTTGGCCACTCCCCTATTGCCCCTCCCCCTTTTAGCCCCTCCCCCTGTCAGTCATAGGCTCGCTGAACCCTGATTGGCCACCATTCCCTTGGCCCCTCCCACTCCCAGGCTCCCTGAGCCCCGATTGGCTCCCGCCCCCTTGGCCCCTCCCACTCACGGGCTCGCTGAAGCCTGATTGGCTGTTGGCGTGCTCCAGCTGCTTCTGCAGTGGCAGCGACGAACTGGGGGGGAGGAACCCTGTGGGGGAGGGGAGGGGACACCTGAGCGGGGGGGGCAGGGGTGCCCAGGTACCCCCAGGTGTGTCCCAGGTGTGTCCCAGGTACCCCCAGGTGTGTCCCAGGTGTGTCCCAGGTACCCCCAGGTGTGTCCCAGGTACCCCCAGGTGTGTCCCAGGTGTGTCCCAGGTACCCCCAGGTGTGTCCCAGGTGTGTCCCAGGTACCCCCAGGTGTGTCCCAGGTACCCCCAGGTGTGCCCAGGTGTGCCCTGGGTGTGTCCAGTTGTGCCCAGGTGTGTTTGGGTGCCCCCAGGTGTGTTTGGGTGTGCCCAGGTGTGTTGCAGGAGTGCCCTGGTGTGTTCTGTGTGTGCCCCAGGTGTGTGTTCACCCCCCAGGTGTGTTCTTGGTGTGCCCAGCTGTGTCCCAGACACCTGCAGGTACCCCCAGGTGTGTTTTAGGTGCCCCCCAGGTGTGTCCCAGGTGTGCCCAGTGGTGTTCTCAGGTGTGCCCAGGGTGAGTCCCAAGGGTGCCCAGGTGTGTGATCACCCCCTCAGGTGAGCCCAGGTGTGTTTGGGTGTGTCCCAGCTGCCCTCAAGTGTTCCCAGGTGTGTTGCAGGAGTGCCCCAGGTGTGTCCCAGGTGTACCCCAGGTGTGCCCAGCTGTGTTCTGGGTGTGTCCCAGGTGTGCCCCAGGTGTGCCCTGGCGTTCTGTGTGTGCCCAGCTGTGTCCCAGACACCCGCAGGTGCCCCCAGGTGTGTTTTAGGTGCCCCCAGGTGTGCCCCAGGTGTGTTTTTACCCCCCCGGTGTGTTCTGGGTGTGCCCAGAGGTGCCCAGGTGTGTGTTCACCCCCCCAGGTGTGTTTTGGTGTGTCCCAGGTGTGTTTGGGTGCCCCCAGATGTGCCCCGGGTGAGTCCCAGGTGGGTTTGGGTGTGCCCCATGTGCCCCCAGCTCAGCCCAGGTGTGTTTGGGTGCCCCCAGGTGTGTTTGGGTGTGCCCAGGTGTGTCCCAGGTGCCCTCAGGTGTGTTTTCCCCCCGCCCTAGGTGTGCCCAGATGTGCTCCAGGTGTCCCCAAGTATTTTAGGGTGTCCCCAGGTGTGTGGGTGTCTCCCAAGTGTGTTTCCCCCCCCAGGTGTGCCCAGGTGTGTTTGGGTGTGCCCAGGTGTGTTCAGGTGTGCCCAGGTGTGTTTGGGTGTGCCCAGGTGTGTTCAGGTGTGCCCAGGTGTGTTCAGGTGTGCCCAGGTGTGTTCAGGTGTGCCCAGGTGTGTTCGGGTGTGCCCAGGTGTGTTCAGGTGTGCCCAGGTGTGTTTGGGTGTGCCCAGGTGTGTTCGGGTGTGCCCAGGTGTGTTCGGGTGTGCCCAGGTGTGTTCAGGTGTGCCCAGGTGTGTCTCTTCCACTTCCCCCAGGTGTTTTTGCCCCTCCCCCCAAGTTTTATTTTTATCCTCCCCAGGTGTGGCTTGGCCCCTCCCCCAGGTGTTTTTTAGCCCCGCCCCGGTGTGTTAAACCCCGCCCCCATTGCAGCCCCACCCCCAGTTTAACCCCGCCCCCATTTCAGCCCTGCCCCCGGTTTAACCCCACCCCCAGTTTAACCCCGCCCCCAGTTTAACCCCGCCCCCAGTTTAACCCCGCCCCCAGTTTAACCCCACCCCAGTTTAACCCCGCCCCCAGTTTAACCCCGCCCCCAGTTTAACCCCGCCCCCAGTTTAACCCCACCCCCAGTTTAACCCCGCCCCCAGTTTAATTCCACCCCAAGTTTAACCCCACCCCCAGTTTAACCCCGCCCCCAGTTTAACCCCGCCCCCAGTTTAACCCCACCCCAGTTTAACCCCGCCCCCAGTTTAACCCCGCCCCCAGTTTAACCCCGCCCCCAGTTTAATTCCACCCCCAGTTTAACCCCACCCCCAGTTTAACCCCGCCCCCAGTTTAACCCCGCCCCCAGTTTAACCCCGCCCCCAGTTTAACCCCACCCCAGTTTAACCCCGCCCCCAGTTTAACCCCGCCCCCAGTTTAACCCCGCCCCCAGTTTAACCCCAACCCCCCCGATTTAACCCCGCCCCCAGTTTAATTCCACCCCAAGTTTAACCCCGCCCCCAGTTTAACCCCACCCCCCAGTTTAACCCCGCCCCCCGATTTAACCCCACCCCCAGTTTAACCCCACCCCCAGTTTAACCCCGCCCCCAGTTTTAACCCCGTTCCACTTTAACCCCGCCCCCAGTTTAACCCCACCCCCAGTTTAACCCCACCCCCAGTTTAACCCCGCCCCCAGTTTAACCCCGCCCCCAGTTTAACCCCGCCCCAGTTTAACCCCACCCCCAGTTTAACCCCGCCCCCAGTTTAACCCCGCCCCCAGTTTAACCCCGCCCCCAGTTTAACCCCGTTCCACTTTAACCCCGCCCCCAGTTTAACCCCACCCCCAGTTTAACCCCACCCCCAGTTTAACCCCACCCCCAGTTTAACCCCGCCCCCCGATTTAACCCCACCCCCAGTTTAACCCCGTTCCACTTTAACCCCGCCCCCAGTTTAACCCCACCCCCAGTTTAACCCCGCCCCCCGATTTAACCCCACCCCCAGTTTAACCCCACCCCCAGTTTAACCCCGCCCCCAGTTTAACCCCGCCCCCAGTTTAACCCCACCCCCAGTTTAACCCCACCCCCAGTTTAACCCCACCCCCAGTTTAACCCCCGCCCCCAGTTTAACCCCGCCCCCAGTTTAACCCGCCCCAGTTTAACCCCGCCCCCAGTTTAACCCCACCCCCAGTTTAACCCCACCCCCAGTTTAACCCCACCCCCAGTTTAACCCCACCCCCAGTTTAACCCCGCCCCCAGTTTAACCCCACCCCCAGTTTAACCCCACCCCCGGTTTAACCCCACCCCCCCGGTTTAACCCCGCCCCCCCCGGTTTAACCCCGCCCCCCCGGTTTAACCCCACCCCTCCAGTTTAACCCCGCCCCCCCGGTTTAACCCCGCCCCCCCAGTTTAACCCCCGCCCCCCCAGTTTAACCCCGCCCCCAGTTTAACCCCACCCCAATTTAACCCCGCCCACCCCCAGTTTAACCCCGCCCCCCGGTTTAACCCCGCCCCCCCGGTTTAACCCCGCCCCCCCCGGTTTAACCCCGCCCCCCCGGTTTGGCCCCGCCCTCACCCAGCTGTCCCGGTGGGAAGTTCAGCCCCGCCCCCCAGTTTAACCCCGCCCCCCCGGTTTAACCCCGCCCCCCCGGTTTAACCCCGCCCCACGGTTTAACCCCGCCCCCCCGGTTTGGCCCCGCCCTCACCCGGCTGTCCCGGCGGGAAGTTCAGCCCCGCCCCCCCGGTTTAACCCCGCCCCCCCGGTTTGGCCCCGCCCTCACCCGGCTGTCCCGGCGGGAAGTTCAGCCCCGCCCCCCCGGTTTAACCCCGCCCCCCCGGTTTGGCCCCGCCCTCACCCGGCTGTCCCGGTGGGAAGTGCCCGTGCAGGCCGAAGGCGCCTCCTGGCGGCTGCTGGGGCAGGAACGGCAGCGCCGGGAACGCGGCGGGGGCTGGGACCAGTATGGACCAGTATCAACCAGTTTGAACCAGTATGGACTGGTACGGACCAGTTTGAACCAGTTTGAACCAGTATGAACTGGTACGGACCAGTACGGACCAGTAACACCCAGTCCCTCCCAGTGCTCCCAGTCCTTCTCAGTTCCCCCATTTCCCCCCCAAGGTCCCTCCCAGTCCCTCCCAGTATAACCCATTTCCCCTCCCAGTGCTCCCAGCTCCCCTTCCAATTCCCCCCAAACCCCTCCCAGTTCCTTCCAGTATGTTCCAGTTCCCCTCCCAGTCCATCACAGTCCCTCCCAGTTTTTCCCAGTCACTCCCATTTTCCCTTCCAGTCCATCCCAGTTTGCCCCAGTCCCCTCCCAGTTCCCCCCAAACCCCTCCCAGTCCCTCCCACTCCCTCCCAGTTTGTCCCAGTGCCTCCCAGTATAACCCATTTTCCCCCATAATCTCCCCAAACCCCTCCCAGTTCCCTCCCAGTTCCTCCCAGTCCCCTCCCAGTCCCCCCCAAACCCCTCCCAGTTTGTCCCAGTCTCTCCCAGTTTGTCCCAATCCCTCCCAGTCCCTCCCATTCCCCCCCCAGTCCCCCCCAAACCCTTCCAATCTCCTCCCAGTCCCTCCCAGCCTCTCCCACACCCCTCCCAGTCCCTCCCAGTTTGCCCAGTTGCTCACGCCGCAGCTGCTGGGCTCCCCCGTAGGCCGGTGGGGGCTGGGCGGGGGGGAAGGGTGGGGGAGGGGCGGGGCTCTGCCCCACGGCGAAGGGGGCGGGGCCGGGCCCCCCCTGGGCCCCCCCAAAAGCTCCGGGGTCCCCCCCGGCCCCAAAGGGCGGCTGGGCCCCGAAATGGCGCGGCTGGAAAAGGGGGAGGGGAGAGAAATTGGGGAGGGGTCCCCAAATTTTGGGGGTCCCAGGGGTTTGAGGGGCTCAGAAATTCGGGAGGGGTCCCCAAATTTTGGAGTGAGAAATTGGGGAGGGGTCCCCAAATTTTGGGGGTCCCAGGGGTTTGAGGGGCTCAGAAATTGGGGAGGGGTCCCCAAATTTTGGAGTGAGAAATTGGGGAGGGGTCCCCAAAATTTGGAGTGAGAAATTGGGGAGGGGTCCCCAAAATTTGGGGTCAGAAATTGAGGAGGGGTCCCAGGTTTGGGGTCTGGAATTGGGGATTTGGGGTCCCCAAATTTTGGGTCAGAAATTAGGGAGAGATCCCCGAAATTTGGGGTCAGGAATTGGGGAGGGGTCCCCAAAATTTGGGGGGATCCCAGGGGTCTGGGGGGCACAGAAATTAGGGAGGGGTCCCCAAAAATTTAGGGTCAGAAATTGGGGAGGCGTCCCCAAATTTTGGAGTGATAAATTGGGGAGGGGTCCCCAAAATTTGGGGTCGGAAATTAGGGAGGGATCCCCGAAATTTGGGGTCAGGAATTGGGGAGGGGTCCCCAAAATTTGGGGGGGTCCCAGGGGTTTGGGGGGCTCAGAAATTAGGGAGGGGTCCCCAAAAATTTAGGGTCAGAAATTGGGGAGGGGTCAGTGAAATTTGGGGGAACCCAGAGGTTTGGGGGGGCTTAGAAATTGGGGAGGGGTCCCAAAATTTGGGGGGGGTCACAGAGATTGGGGAGGGGCTCAGGGATTTGGGGGGATCCCAAAATTTGGGGAGTCTCA
The DNA here is from genome assembly GCA_021534815.1 of Acrocephalus arundinaceus. Classification (NCBI taxonomy): domain Eukaryota; kingdom Metazoa; phylum Chordata; class Aves; order Passeriformes; family Sylviidae; genus Acrocephalus; species Acrocephalus arundinaceus. Next base: position 915 of record JAJEOU010000718.1, on the reverse strand, counting down.
GGGGTTTGGGGTCAGGAATTGGGGGAGGGGCCCCCGAAATTTTGGGCGGGTGAGAAATCGGGGAGGGGTCCCCAAAATCTGGGGGGTCAGAAATGGGGGAGGGGTCCCCAAAAGCTGGGTCATTAATTGGGGAGGGGTCCCAAAGACTGGGGTGAAAAACTGGGGAGGGGTCCCCAAAATTTGGGGGGGTCTCAGGGGTTTGGGGTCAGAAATTGGGGATTTGGGGTCCCAGGTTTGGGGTCAGGAACTGGGGAGGGGTCCCCGAAATTTGAGGTGAGAAATTGGGGAGGGGTTCTGAGATTTTGGGGTCAGAAATTGGGGATTTGGGGTCCCAACATTTGGGGGGGGTCCCAGGGGTTTGGAGGGGTCAGAAATTGGGGAGGGGTCCCCGAATTTGGGGTCAGGAATTGGGGATTTGGAGTCCAGGGATTTGGGAGGGGTCCCTAAAAATTTGGGTCAGAAATTGGGGATTTGGGGTCCCAAAGTTTGGGGTAAGAAATTGGGGAGGGGTCCCGAAATTTGGGGTCAGGAATTGGGGAGGGATCCCAAAGATTTGAGGAGGGACCCTCAAATCCCCCCCAGGGACCCCCAAACCCCTCCCCACACCCCCCAAATTCTACAGGATCCCTCCCCCCACCCCCCACCCCTATGGGGACCCCCGAAATTCCCAAAAATTCCCCAAATTCCCCAAAATTCCCAAATTTCCCCAGACTCACGCTGATCACGGGGGGCCCAAACATTTGCTTGGCTCGGTCGGCGCCGATGAGCCCCGAGCGGGGCCCCCCCGGGCTGCCTGTGGGGAGCCAAAATGGCCAAAAATGAACCCAAAATGAGCCCAAAATTATCCCAAAAATGAGCTCAAAATGAACCCAAAATCAGCCTGAAATTACCCCAAAAACCAGCCCAAAATTATTG
>JAJEOU010002588.1:0-38293 GCA_021534815.1 Acrocephalus arundinaceus | reverse complement strand
TCAAGGCTTCCTGGCCTTTACCAGCAAGGTCATTAACATGGGGCTTGGGATACCATTAACTCATTTTAAAAGGCACATTCTCTTTCCTTTTAAATCTATATTGCACCTTCAGTTTGATTTTGGCAAACAAGGCAGAGTCATAAGACAATAAAGATCAACCCCAAACTTGCAAAAATTAATGTGACCTCTGTAGATTGCATCCTGTTTTACCAGCTGCTTCATCAAAATCTGTGCACCTAGGAGCAGCCCAAGGCACAGCAAAGGACACACCTACTGCTAATTTTGATTCTTTTATAGTAAAGATTCATTAGGAGATTTCAGGGAAAAAAGAGCAGGGAATAAACAGCCTATAAAGGTTTCAGTGGTGTCATGATACAGCACATTAATAGCTTTAATGTGAAAAAAAAAAATACATATGGGCTAATAAAAAGTCTTCTTTTAATTTCCTCTGTAAACCCTGCCCATGACTTGACCATCTGTACATTGATGTATGAGTAAAAGTATTTGAATGTGTGGTGCCAAGGGACTTGCAGATCCATAGTAGCTGCCTACAACGGCACCATGTGAGAACCCCCTGGACAACCTTCAGCTCTGCACAGAAGCCAAAATCAGTACTTCCCCCTTCAGCTGCTTCAGAGTCATGCTGACTTCACCAGCCAAGAGTAATTTCATAAAACATCTGTCTGACCTAAAACAATACTTGAAAAGAAACAAGGATCGTTTGAAGGTAAGACAACTTGGAAGATCTTTCCTCTGTTAAGATGCTACTGCACATCCACTCAGCTCAAAATGCATCAAATCTTTCAGCATTTTCTTTCACTCCTCAGTCTTTTACTGAATAAGCTACTACCACTCTCAAGAAAATGATACAAAGATTACGGTTGTGTACAGGATATGTATGAAACTTTGTTTCTAGTACAAAATTTACAGCTTCAGATTTTTTTCTAAATTCAAATTCACAGCTTAGAAATTTGCTTTGTAAGAAAACCACATGACATTCTCTCTTAGAACTCAAACTTCCATGGGAAATAAAAGGAGAAAGAACTTGAAAAGCATTCAAGAATATCTTAAATTGCTGTAAACCAGGCACTACAGTAATTTTTTGTTCTGGATTCACAGCAAAATGATTTTACTAGGAAAACAGTTTCTCAGCAAATTGAACTGAGGGTTTCACCAATGCAAGGAATGAGAGATGGTTACTCTAAGGGAATGTTTCACCTCAGGATGTATTTTGCAGTCCAGCAAACCATAAAAGCTCTCAGGAACATCTTATCTCAGTAACTTCCCTGAATAGTCTCACAGGATTTTTGACTCAATCAGAACATGGTAAGCAGTATGGTCAAGCAGAGGAACCTCTCGATAGTGTTTGTTTTTGAAGGAGAAGCAGAGCAGAGTTTTTCCATCTTTGCACAGTAGTCCTATTTTTGCTGGCCGAGTTACCCTCCATTGCACAGGATTTCTGATGTTAGGGTTGAAATCAGAACTCTAAAATCCTAAATACCAAGGATGTGGTGTGTCCTTACAAGAGGAAACATCAAAAGCTAATACACTTTGTGCCAAATTAAAGGTTTTGAGTAAAAAAATCTACAAAAGAAGAGTTCCTACATCCTTACATGAAAAAATATGAAGTGTATTCACAACGTAGGGCTTGGAAATGCTGCATTAAAATAAGAAGGCCCTAGCCCTTAGATACTGTTATGACTTTCTTCTATTTTGATCTTAATGTGAAACAATTTACAACATCAAAACATTGTATATATTTCAGAACTTTTAATTGTAATGTCAAAATACATCATAATTAAAATTTGCTTTTCAAAAGAAAGGAGCAATAAAATGATCCTAATAAATCCACTAGGGGATTAATGTTGCACTGGAATATCAAAGAACTTAGGATGCATTGAAGATTTATTGTCATTACAAAACATTGAAGTGTTAATGATCTTAATCTGAAACTGGGTGTTCTTCTTGATTAGACACTGTACATCAGTATGACAGTCTTCATACTTTCTGGTTAGACTGATCAATGAAACTGATTTTGTTACATTACTCAGTATGTCTGCAAGTTAATATAGAAATAAATTTATTTCCTTATAAATTTTAAATTATAAAGTATAGAGGCGCAAGCACAGTGCAGATGTTGCTTTACTTTGCAGTGCACACTGTATTACAAAATGGATTCGCAACTTCCCACCCCCCAAACATGAGGAAATTATGGGAGTTTTTCCTCTGAGCTGATGTTCCTCCAGAGAAATGCTTCAGTTCAAACTGATCAAGGCATTTAACATCTGAATGAGGTTACTAATTTCAGTAACAGTACTATTCATATGCCTACAGCCAGGAGCATGCACACCTCACCTCACTGAGTGAGCATGGGGGACCTGCAGTCCACAATTATTCTGGAATTTTCACTCTGTGGTTTACAAGCAGCTGCATCTCATGTTTTTTAGCAAGACTCAAACACAGCAAGAACAATCACATCTTTCCTAAGACAATGAGCCCTTGTTAATTCCTCATTTATCTTTACTAAAGAACCTAGGAAACCAAGCTTGATCTTGTAAATGGAAACCCAAAAAGAAGAGGAAAATTTTACCTAAGACCTGTATGGAATAAAATAACTTAATCCATTTCAAATTTTTTCATGCATACCAAACCTTGCAAAGCAGGCATGAAAACAGTCATGCCTAGGCACAAAGTTATTTATGCTGAGAAATGCAATCTTTTCACTTGCACATCAGTGTAAGATAATAAAAATCTTTCAAAAACTTCCTCAGTATTTTTCACTTTTCAAATCCACATTTAAATAACATCCATCAAGAATTCACATACCACAGAACAAGCCACAGCAATGACAAATGAAAAACTGCCTCTCTGAAGCAGACAGTTTAGTTCTTAGTACGCAAGATAACGCAAACAAAACTAAAAGCAATAACTAAAAATAGGCACTATTTTCTTCTCTGAGAAAGACATTCCTATTTTTTTATATATATTATTTATCCCCTAGATAAAATACATGACAGGTAGAGAAAAAAAAAATGTTTTTAGAAAACAACACTCCCTAAACTATATTAACTTTTTGCCACCAGCCTTTGAAATTTTCTTCAACAGAGGACCAACATCATGGAAGAAGGCAAGGAAATTCCATGACCAAAATTAAATCGAAGTAAATAAAGGAGGATGCCAAATTTCAGATTCCTAAGGTTCATGAAGTTGAATTCTCCAGCTCATGGCAACCAAGTGGTATCAGAGAGAACATGACAACAGCTGACATGGGCAAGAGTCCACAGGAGATGGACTCTGACAGCTGCTGAGTGATGCACAAACAACCCTCTGAACAGAATGACCCTGACAGCATTCCTGACTGTACAATCCTGCAGCAGAAAGACAACCAGGAACCAAAGAAAATTCCCAAACAACCCCACAGAGAAGCCCCGCCAGCTCTGTACTGCTTTCATTACGAGACGTCAGACTGCAGCTTTCTTTAATGACAGCGCTCTTCACAGCAGTACTCCATACATGAAATTTCATGTAAATGGCTGCGTGGACAATTTGAATGTGCTGTAATTACAGAAGAAATTTCCAGCTACAGTAGAAAATCAGGACATTTGATGGAACTGAGCAGCAGAAAGTGTTTTCTGTTATATTAATATTTACAATTATTTTAATAAATAGACCAGTATCACTCCATCCTGATCTAAGCAACAAATATTTAGCATAACCTCATTCAACTCTGCAGCATACACTAATGACAAGGTTTCTTTTTAAATAATCTGTATTATTATCACTCTGATAAAAACACATTACGTCATTACATGCAACTCATGGAAATAAAAATACACTGCTTAACATGAACATTGCTTTATGATGGTTTAAAGAACACAACTCTGAGAACTTCACAGCCTCTAAGTTCATTTCTAGATAACATCAGTAGATCCTTTTTTGCCCGTTTGCAGGTAAAACTTCCCTGGATCTGGTTTAGCAGCCACATAATTTCCCTAAATGACAAGCTCTGCATACACACAGGAAATTATCTGTCTAATTGGACGTGCCAAGGACTCGTGGGCTTGCAGTGACCACAGGCCTTTCTGTGGCTGGAACAAAGCCTTTTGGAGACTACCAAAAAGCCAGAAACAGAGTGGTAGGCTCACCCTAACCAGTAGCTTAGCAACTCAAGTTAGTGCATCATCAACAGCAGCTCCTCAGCTTCTGGTTCAGACCTGACCCCAAGCCAGACATCTGGAAGCACCATGGGCAGGAAACAACTTATTTATCAATATTTCCCTGAATTACTCTACAATACAAATACTACAACATTTCTGGGCTCTGCAGATTCGGGTGCCAACTGTGGTATTTCTGCTCCAAGACAAGCATACAAGGAACAGACTTGCACAAAAAACCTCATTGGTTTATGTTTTCTAGAAACCACCATTTTTCCCCTGGCCTTGGTCAGAACTTCTTTATAATTCCCTAAATGCACAAAGCAGGAGACATTGGCTCTACAGTTGGCCTATTCAGGGAGAATGTGATGGATTTTCCAGATAACACATTCAAGTAGTCTTGCTGGAGTACACTAGGATTTATGACAGTAATAAAATAGAAACTGAATCAAAAATGAAGATAAAATGTTTTAGGTTTAGATATGATTGCAAATTTCTGTTTTTTACAAGCAGAGTTTTTCCAAGAATGCTCAGTCATTCTCCAGCACCAACAGCCTTTTAAACTGTCAGTCTGAATGTCCATGGTTCATCTTGAATTAAAGAAAATCTCTGGCAGCAAAAGTGAAGACTCAGCCAAAAACCTATCCCATTTCATTCTGCTGCAACTTGCCTCTCAATCTTTCCATTACTCTCTGGAAGCTCCTTTTACCAACTTTTCCTTCTTTTTCTGTGTTAAGGACAGAGGGATGGCTCTTCATATGTTGGAGCATCTTCAGGGGAAAATTTTAATTTGAACTACTCATGTTTTATTTACTACCACAATCTCACATTATGTAACACTATCTAAAACAGCCTCTCCTTTGAATAAATTCGATGTCACCACTGATGTGCCCATTGTACTTTACGACTATCTGAATAGGACTGAATGTTAGATGATCTTGTTTCATTGTTCGATATGAGAGAAAAGAAAAGTCAGTAAAAGCTATTGCTGGAAAATAATTTCTTATGATGCTAAGTGAAGAGAGAGACAGACTGCAGCTTGCTTATGAAGAGGTTATGTGGGAATTGGCTTCTCTAATTCACACTATCAAATAAACCCATTCTGACAAAATGCCTCAAAACACATTTGAAATGGGAGCCCTGGTGTCTTATCCCACTGTTCATATTCATGTGAAAACCTCTTGGTGTTAAAAGAAATAAAAAATACATTGGGAGAAAGGAATTTCCCTATACAAAGACTCCACACAGTACGTCAAGAAACACTTCAAGTGCAGCCATATGTCTGTTGAAAACTGGATTTACTCAGTCTCATCACTGGAATTCCTTTTCCTGACAGACAAAGTACCCAGTAACTGCAGGGTCATCTTGCACTGGCATGCTACTTCCCTCCCACTGACAGAAAAGGTGTTTGGCCTGCCCTAACCCTAAACCCTGTTGGCCCTTACCTACAGCACCTTGTTTTTTATGGTAGCTACAAGCATACTGGGAAGATGGAGGAAATCAAGTGCCCTCTACCAACAAGTAGAACAAAACCAAGCTTAACTCTGCCAGTTTTTGTGTTTGATAATTACACCAGGGTATGGAATTGCTGTTCCAAAAAACATGATCAAAACTTCAAGGAATCACACAAAAAATCTGAGGGATTCTAAAATTAAAAGTGAAAACAAATGTTTTCCAGTTCACTACACAGACACTCATTTCTAATACAGTAAAAATACAGGGCTGACATGGATTATTTGTAGAAACCATGGGACTATCTGTCTTGATGATGGACTGCTGAAACAGGTATGTGCAGAGCAAAATATTTTGTACTGTGCACTTAAGGAGAGCTCAAAAACTGCATAACCACAGTACTCCAATTTTTGCTGGGCCTGAGTTACCCTACATTGCACAGGATTTCTGATGTTAGGGTTGAAATTAGTACTATAAAATCCTAAATACCAAGGATGTGGTGTGTCCTTACAAGAGAAACATCAAAAACTAATACACTTTGTGCCAAATTAAAGGTTTTGAGTACAAAGATGTAACAACAGAAGAGTTCATACATACTTACATGAAAAAATATGAAGTGTATTCACAACGTAGGGCTTGGAAATGCTGCATTAAAATAAGAAGGCCCTAGCCCTTAGATACTGTTATGACTTTCTTCTATTTTGATCTTAATGTGAAACAATTTACAACATCAAAACGTTGTTATATTTCAGAACTTTTAATTGTAATGCCAAAACATATCATAATTATAATTTTCTTTTCAAAAGAAAGGAATAATAAAATGATCCTAATAAATCCACTAGAGAATTATTGTTGCACTGGAATATCAAAGAACTTAGGATGCATTGAAGATTTATTGTCATACAAAACATTGAAGTGTTAATGATCTTAATCTGAAACTGGGTGTTCTTCTTGATTAGACACTCTACATCAGTATGACAGTCTTCATACTTTCTGGTTAGACTGATCAATGAAACTGATTTTGTTACATTACTCAGTATGTCTGCAAGTTAATATATGTTGGGGGTTAGACTTGTTTATCCTTTTCACCTATAGAATTTTTTCCCAAGGGTTGCAAGGCAACTGATTGCCGGGTACTTATGAGTGCTCAGGTGAAAAACAAAGCATAGAAGCTGGCACTTGGCTACACCCTTTGTCTCTGGAAGTTTCCCCCCGAGGGGTGGGGGGGGGGGGAGAGAAAGACGGGGCTGGGGGGGGGGGAGCTTCACTTTTTGGTGTGGTCTGCGTCGGGGGCGGACAGGGGCTGCCGTTGCTGCGTGAGTTTCTCACGGCACCACCGGGATCTGATCCTGGAGAGAGAGAGCTACCATCATCTGCTCGTGTGCCCGGATCCGGATTCCTCTTTTTGCTGCCCTGCTGGAGCTGCCTCGGCTGGGCATCCTGTCCCACTGCCTCGGCGCTGTTTTGGAGCTGCACTGCACCGCGGGCCTGCACTGGCCTATCCTGCCAGACCCCTTTGCCTTCTAGTGACTACTGACGGAGCTCTGAACTTCATCTGATCCACCAGCCCGGGATTCCCCACTGTTCCAGCTTGGTACTTTTCTTCGGAGTCCCCCAGAGACCAGACTGCCCCGGGTTTTGTAGGACCAAGCTCCGTCAAGGTCCCTGGTTCTGTTTTTCGCTATTAATTGCTGTAGTTGTTGTTGCTTGTTTGCCCTGTTATACCTATTAGTAAAGAACTGTTATTCCTATTCCCATATCTCTGCCTGAGAGCCGTTTTAATTTTCTAAATTATAATAATTTGAGGGAAGGGGATTTGAATTATCCATTCCAAGAGAGGCCCTGCCTCTCTTTAGCAGATACCTGTCTTCTTTCAAAACCAAGACAGATTTTGGTGCCCAGACCTGGGGCTTGAGGGCATTGAGAGAAAAAAGGGAATAACAGTTCTTAAGTGACCTAATCTCTTGTTCATTCTTGTTCACTGGATATAGAAACCTTGATAAGTAACGCCATGTGGTCTAACTTATCCTGGTTCGGGTGGCATGTGGTTGTGGCTTTATTTTGCCCATTTGCAGGCCCTTTTCTAAACATGGGCCCTATAACAAAAGCTACTGTGGCTGTTATTCAGTTTGTTTTATGGGCTGATAAGGTGAGGAATTCACTGATTTTTAACTTGCTCTGGACAGCAGGCATGTGGATACGTGGCTATCACATACTAAGTGGGTGTATTTGGGGTTACTTTAAGAATGGTACTTTCTGTGAGGAAATGACAGTGAGAGAAGTTTTCCAGACCTTTAGCCAGTTCCTTATGCCTACTCCACCAGCTTTTGAAGAGTTCAAATTTCCTCTAGAAACTAACCAAATGTTGCTGATGATCCTAGCTTATTTAGCTTTCAAAGATAAGGTGAGGTCAATTTGGAGCACTGCACAGACTAGGGATATTGCTGTGGGGCCTGACACTGCCCCAGAGGCTAGAAATACTGCTGTAGGGCCTGACACTGCCCCAGAGACTAGAGATACTGCTGTAAGGCCTGATACTGCCCCAGAGACTAGAGATACTGCCGTAAGGCATGATACTGCCCCAGAGGCTGAGAATGCTGCCATAGAGCCTGATACTGCCCCAGAGACTGGGGATGCTGGCCCACTGCCTGACCCTGCCCCGCAGCCCACCCCAGAAATGAATGACCCCAGTTGGGTGGGGGTTCTAGTGAAAGAGATAATATGTGAGATGAGCCAAGTGCTGAAAGAATACACTTCCCCAGCTGGTGAGAAGCCCTCCCCTTGCCCTGAAAAGGGAGAATCCGATAGTGCAGCAGTGGAACCCACAGAGGTTACAACCGTCCAGGTTCCAGCTGAACCACAGGACCAATCACAACCAGCTGCAGTTGCCCCTGTAGAAACAAAGAAGTATAAGATGAAATCAGAGCACCCAGGTAATAAGGATAAGAAAGGAGGACCCTCACAGCCCACAGGGGAACCAGAGGTTGAGATTACCATCGAGTCCCTGACTTATGAAAGCCTACGTAATCTGCAAAAAGATATTGCACGACGGGGACGTGAGGCTTATACAACTTGGTTACTTCGGGTTTGGGACCTTATAGGTACAGGCGTGCAACTGGATGGTGGTGAGGCAAGGAACTTGGGACCCTTGACCCAGGACTCAGGGGTGAATCAAGTATTTGTAAGGGAGCAAGGGCCCCTTCCCCTCTGGGAGCGACTTCTAATGAGTGTAAGGGAGAGTTTGTCCACAGAGACAGAATGCAGGAGCACCATCATAGAAGTCAGTGGAAGACCCTTGAGGAAGGGATCCAACAGCTGAGGGAAGTGGCAATATTAGAGGTACTCTTTGGGAGGGGTGGACAGCATGACAATGACCCTGACAAAGTCAGGTGCACAGGGCAGATGTTGTGGAACCTGGCAAGTAAAGGGCCATCTCAATACACCACCTTCATTGCAATGATCAATCCTGATAGCAACCGAGAGACAGTAGGTTCTGTCGCCAGCAGGCTCAGAAATTATGAGAGCATGGTCAGTGGCCCAATGCAGGCTCAGGTCTCTGCTGTGATTAAGGAACTCAGAGAAGAGATGAGTGAGATGAGGGAGGAGATGAGGAGGAACAGTTCCCATGCGGCACCGGTGCGAGTCACAGGCCCCAGAGCCAGAGCCCAACGCCCTCCAGCTAGAGAGAGAGGGTACACCCCAAGGGCTGACCTGTGGTTTTTCTTGCGTGACCATGGGGAAGACATGGGAAGGTGGGATGGAAAACCCACTTCTGCCCTGGCAGCACGGGTGCATGAGCTCAAGGAGAGAAACACTAACCGAGGGGGTCCCACTAAAATGAAAGTAGCCTCAACCTCCCAGGACCGAGCCACCAGGTATTATAGAAGTGAAGATGATATGTCAGATCCCCTTGAAGGAGCCTCTACAATGTATGCCCAGGAAGGGAATAATAACCAGTGCTAGAGGGGCCCTGCCTCTAGCCAGGAAGAGGCACGGGAAAACCGAGTCTTTTGGACTGTGTGGATTCGATGGCCTGGCACATCAGAGCCACAGAAATATGAAGCTTTGGTAGATACTGGTGCGCAGTGTACCCTGATGCCATCGGGACATGTGGGGGCAGAACCCATTTCCATTGCTGGAGTGACAGGGGGATCACAGCAACTGACTCTGGTGGAAGCCGAGGTGAGCCTGACCAGGAAGGAGTGGCAGAAACATCTGATTGCAACCGGCCCAAAGGCCCCGTGTATCCTGGGCATTGACTTCCTCCGGAATGGGTATTACAAAGACCCTAAGGGACTCAGATGGGCTTTTGGAATAGCTGCTGTGGAGGCAGAGGGTATCAAGAAATTGAATACCTTGCCTGGACTGTCAGAGAACCCATCTGCAGTAGGACACCTAAAGGTAGAAGAACAACGAGTACCAGTTGCCACCTCGACGGTGCACCGCCGGCAGTATCGGACCAATCGAGATGCCGTGATCCCCATCCACAAGATGATCCGGGAGCTGGAGAGCCAAGGGGTGGTCAGCAAAACCCACTCACCCTTCAACAGCCCCATCTGGCCTGTGCGCAAGTCTGATGGAGAATGGAGACTGACCGTGGACTATCGTGCATTGAATGAGGTGACACCACCGCTGAGCGCTGCTGTGCCGGACATGCTGGAACTCCAGTACGAGCTGGAGTCCAAGGCGGCAAAGTGGTATGCCACTATTGACATTGCTAATGCATTTTTCTCCATTCCTCTGGCTGCAGAGTGCAGGCCTCAGTTTGCGTTCACATGGAGGGGCGTGCAGTACACCTGGAACCGACTGCCCCAGGGGTGGAAGCACAGTCCCACCATCTGCCATGGACTGATCCAGGCTGCACTGGAAAAGGGAGAGGCTCCAGAACATCTGCAGTACATCGATGACATCATTGTGTGGGGAACACAGCAATGGAAGTGTTTGAAAAGGGGAGAAGATCATCCAGATTCTCCTGGAAGCCGGCTTTGCCATCAAGAAGAGCAAGGTCAAGGGACCTGCCCGAGAGATCCAGTTCTTAGGGGTAAAGTGGCAAGATGGACGTCGCCAGATACCCACAGAGGTAATCAACAAGATCATCACAATGTCTCCACCGACCAGCAAGAAGGAAACACAAGCTTTCCTAGGTGCCATAGGCTTTTGGAGAATGCACATTCCTGAGTACAGCCAGATTGTGAGCCCTCTCTACCTGGTTACCCGCAAGAAGAATGATTTCCACTGGGGCCCTGAACAGCAGCAAGCCTTTGCCCAGATCAAGCAGGAGATCGCTCATGCGGTAGCCCTTGGCCCAGTGAGGACGGGACCAGAGGTAAAGAATGTGCTCTACTCAGCAGCCGGGAACAATGGCCTGTCCTGGAGCCTATGGCAGAAGGTGCCGGGTGAGACTCGAGGCCGACCACTGGGATTCTGGAGCCGAAGCTACAGAGGGTCTGAAGCCAACTACACTCCCACGGAGAAGGAAATCTTGGCCGCCTATGAAGGAGTTCAAGCCGCCTCGGAGGTGATTGGTACAGAGGCGCAACTCCTCCTGGCACCCCGACTGCCTGTGCTGGGGTGGATGTTTAAAGGAAAGGTTCCCTCTACCCACCATGCCACCGACGCCACATGGAGCAAATGGATTGCCCTCATCACACAGCGCGCCCGTATTGGAAACCCAAACCGCCCTGGGATTTTGGAAGTTATTACCAACTGGCTGGAAGGTGAAAGCTTTGGTCTCATGGATGAAGAGGAGCATGAACAAGTGACACGAGCTGAAGAAGCACCACCGTACAACCAACTGCCAGTGGAAGAGACACAGTACGCTCTTTTCACTGATGGTTCCTGTCGCATTGTAGGCCTGAACCGGAAATGGAAGGCAGCTGTATGGAGCCCCACACGACAGGTTGCACAAGCCACTGAAGGAGAAGGTGGATCGAGTCAACTTGCTGAACTCAAAGCCATTCAGTTAGCCCTGGACATTGCTGAAAGAGAGAAGTGGCCAAAGCTCTACCTCTACACTGATTCGTGGATGGTGGCCAATGCTCTGTGGGGTTGGCTGGAAAGGTGGAAAAAGGCCAACTGGCAGCGTCGGGGAAAACCAATCTGGGCTGCTGATGAGTGGAAGGACATTGCCACTCGGGTAGAGAAGCTACCTGTGAAAGTCCGCCATGTAGATGCCCATGTCCCCAAGAGCAGAGCTAATGAGGAGCACCGAAACAATGAGCAAGTAGATCAAGCTGCCAAGATAGAAGTATCAAAGATAGACTTAGACTGGCAGCACAAGGGAGAGCTGTTCCTAGCTCGATGGGCCCATGATGCTTCAGGACATCAAGGCAGAGATGCCACCTATAAGTGGGCACGAGATCGAGGGGTGGATCTAACCATGGACAGTATCTCCCAGGTTATCCATGACTGTGAGACATGTGCTGCCATCAAACAGGCCAAGCGGGTGAAGCCCCTATGGTATGGGGGACGGTGGTCTAAATATAAGTATGGGGAAGCCTGGCAGATTGACTACATCACCCTTCCCCAGACCCGCCAAGGCAAGCGCTACGTGCTGACCATGGTAGAAGCCACCACTGGATGGCTGGAGACCTACCCTGTGCCCCATGCTACTGCCCGGAATACCATCCTGGGCCTTGAAAAACAAGTCCTTTGGAGACATGGCACCCCTGAGAGAATTGAGTCGGACAATGGGACCCATTTCAAGAACAGCCTTGTAAACACCTGGGCTAGAGAACATGGCATCGAATGGATATATCACATCCCTTATCATGCACCAGCTGCCGGGAAAGTTGAACGATGCAATGGCCTGCTTAAAACCACCTTGAAGGCACTGGGTGGGGGGTCTTTCAAGAACTGGGAGATTAATTTAGCAAAGGCCACATGGTTAGTGAACACCAGAGGTTCCACCAACCGAGCAGGCCCTGCCCAGTCTGAGCCCCTGAGAACAATGGATGGGGATAAGGTTCCAGTGGTACACATGAGAGGTATGCTGGGAAAAACTGTTTGGGTAAATTCTGCCTCCAGCAAAGACAATCCCATCCGTGGGGTTGTCTTTGCTCAGGGACCAGGTTGCACTTGGTGGGTAATGCAAAAAGATGGACAGACCCGATGCATACCTCAAGGAGACCTTGTTTAGGGTGAACTACCCATGCCACTGTATCCGTACCCATATCTGCATGTATATATGTATATAATTAAGGTAGTGCATGTATGTATATAGTTTAGCAGTTTAAATTCAATGTAATATGTTGGTATTGGAAAAAATTCGGAGTGGATTAATGTTGGGGGTTAAGCTTGTTTCTTGTTTTTTACCTATAGAATTTTTTCCCAAGGGTGGCGAGGCTTGAGTACAACTGAGTACTTGTTGGTGCTCCGGTGTAACAAAAGGATGGAGCAGGGCACTTTGGCGACACTCTTTCTTTTTGTCTCCTGGAGTTTCTCTCAGGGGGGAGAGGGGTGGGGCAGGAAAAAACACGGGGCTGGAGGCAGCTTCACTCTCTTGCTCTCGGCATCGAAGAGAGGACGTCAAGGCTGCTGCTGCTTGCTGCGGGAAGAGTTCGCGGTGACCGCTGACTCTGATCCTGAGAAAATCTACCATTATCTGTCTGCTCGTGTGCCCCGAAACTCTGAGCTGCCTCCTCCTGCCCTGTTTGCGCTGGCCCGGCCCTGTCCCAGTGCCGCTGCTTCCTCGGCGCTGCTTTGAGGCTGTTCTGCACTGCGGCCCTGCACTGCCCTCCCTGCTGGACATCCCTGCCCTTCCAGTGACCACCAACGGAGCTCCGGATTTTATTGGATCTACCAACCTGAGATCCCTCACCGTTCCAGCTTGGTGCTTTTTTTGGAGTCCCAAGAGACCAGACTGCCCTGGGTTTTGTAAAACCAAGCCCCGTCAAGGTCCCTGGTTCTGTTCGCTATTAATTGCTGTAGTAGTTGTTGTTTGTTTGCCTTGTTATACCTATTAGTAAAGAACTGTTATTCCTATCCCCATATCTCTGCCTGAAAGCCGTTTTAATTTTCTAAATTATAATAATTTGAGGGAAGGGGATTTGAATTATCCATCCCAAGAGAAGCCCTGCCTCTCTTTAGCAGATACCTGTCTTCTTTCAAAACCAAGACAATCAATCATCAAGCAAGGGACCTTGGATCGTGCCAGAGGGTCACAGAGACCTGAGGAAGACTCTCCTGACTTCATCCTTTGAGACCACCAACCCAATTCAAGAGAAGAATTGCACACACGTGAAGGACTAACAGCCTCATTTAATACAGAGTGGGGATGGGAGGTGCTGGGGTTATGCACATGTATTGTATGTAAGACCTTGGGAAATAAATAGAGGGCAAAGAACCTTGAATGTTGGGGTGTCCCCACACAGTCTCCCCGCCGCCGAGGGTCACCTGTGTCCATCATGACCAGGAGGACGTGACTGTGGCTGTCATCTTCTCCCAGCCCGTCAGGGTGAGTGGGGACATTTGGGAAGCCCCCAAATTACCTGGGTATTCCCAAAATCACCTTGATACCCCCCACCAAAATCACCTGGGTTCCCCCAAAAGTCACCTGGATGCACCCAAAAATCACCTGAGTACCCTCAAAAACTGGATGGATCTGGGTAGTCCCCAAAATCACATGGGAGTCCCCCAAAATTTCCTCGATCTCCCCCAAAATCACCTGGGAGGACCCCTGGGATTGCCAGGACCCCGGCAGAGGGTGCTGGGGCTGGAGGGGTGGGATGGCCAGGACAGGGGTTAGGGGGTCCTGGTGCCAGACGTGGCTGCTTCCAGTATGAGCCCAGTTGTCCCTCCCATGTAGTTCCAGATTCCTTGGCACTCCCAGTATGAGCCTGGTCACGCCCAGTATGATCCTGGTCACTTCCCCTCATTCCCTCTAGGACCCCAGTCATTCCCCATTATGATGCCATTTGGACTTAGCTCAGTCTCAGTTGCTCCCAGTTGCCCCCACTTTCATACAGTTCTCCCAGTTGCCCCTAGGATAGTCCCAGTCACTCCCAGTATGATGCTAGTCTCTCCCAGTAGGGCCTCAGGCACTCACACTTGTGCCCAGTTCCCCCCCCCCCCGTGGTCCCAGTCACCACCTGCATGGTCTCAGACACTCCCAGTATATCCCAGTTGCCCTGAACACTCTTGTAGTCATCACCAGGCACTCCCAGTTACCTCAGCATGGTTCAGTTGCCCCCAGTTTTATCCCAGTCACTGCCAGTACATCCCAGTTCTCACCAGCATACATCCTGTCATTCCCAGTTGTTCCCAGTTCCTCCCAGTGTATCCCCAGTAGGCTCTCAGCATGGGTCTGGGAGCTCCCAGGAACCCCCAGTCACGGTCCATTAACACCCACTATAATCCCAGAATCATTGTAGCTACTCCCAGTATGATGCCAGTAGCTTCCAGTGTGAATCTGGTTGCTCCCTGTCAATACCAGCATGACCCCAGTAGCCTCCAGTATGATCCTCATGGCTCCCAATCTCCCCCAGTATATCCCAGTCACTCCCAGCATGCTCCCAGTCATTCCCAGTTGCTCCCAGTGTCTTTCAGTGTGATTCCAGTTGCTCGCAGCCTCTCCCAGTCAATCCCAGTAGGAGTCCAGTCACCCTCAGTGTTATCCCAGCTGCTGCCAGAAAAGTTCCAGTTGTTCCCAGTTCCTCCCAGTGTGGTTTCATTGTCCTCCGGATAGTTACAGGCACATCCAGTATATCCCAGTTTCCTCAGTAACATTCTGGTTACCTAGAGCAATCCCAGTCTCTTCCAGTTAGTCCAGTTGGTTGCAGTATGAACCCAGTTTCTGGCAGGTTCCCAAAGTGTGGTCCCAGTATAATCCCAGTATGATCCCAGTTGCCCCACATGTGGTCTCAGTCCCCTCAGCATGGTCCCAATCCCTTCCAGTTGATCCCAGTTGCTCCCAATGTGTCCACATTTTCCTCCCAGCAGCAGCTCCCAGTAACCCCCAGTCAGGATCTGTTCACACCCATTGTAATCCCAGTGGCTCCCAGGATGAACCCAGTAGGACCCAGTCACCCCCAGTTTGGTTCCAGTCACCCCCAGTATGACCCAAGTCACTTCCAGATACTTCCAGTATTATTCCAGTCATGCCCTGAGTGACTGCCTGTCACTCCCAGTTTGGGCCCAGTTGCTCCCAGTCACCTCCAGGAGAGTTCCAGTCACAGCCAGCACCTTTCCATTCACTCCCAGTCTGGTTCCAGTAGGATCCCAGTATGACACCAGCATGGGCACAGCTGCTCCCATTTACCCCCACTGTGGTTTCAGTTTCTCCCAGTGTATCCCAGTTGATCCCAGCATGTACCCAGTCACTCCCACTTGAACTCTGCTGCTTCAAGCCTGAATCCAGTTGCTCACAGCCACTCCCAGTCATCCTCAGTTCAGTCCCAGTTGCTGCCAGTATGATCCAGTATGATCCCTATCTCATCCAGCATGAGCCCAGCCTCTCCCACTGTGATCCCAGCAGGATCCCAGTTGCCCCCAGGCCCCTTGCAGAGCCCCAGCCATGCTGTTTGCCCCCAGCCTGCCCATGGCCAGCCTGGGGCTGCTCCCGGGGCTTTTCTGTGCTCAGCATTGGCCTGGGCAAAGTGTTCTGGAGAGAGCCTGGGCAAGGAGCCTGCAGCCCCCAGGCCCTGGCCTGAGGCGTCAGCGCTGCCCCAGCAGTGCCCATGGCCTGTCCCTGCTGCAGCCCCGGCACTGCCACCCCCAGCACTGTGCCCGGCCCCGAGAGCACTCAGGCCCTACAGCAACACCAGGGCCAGCAGGGCAGCGGGGCAGGGCCACGGCAGCAACACTGGCAACACCAAGGGCTGCTGCTGCTGCTGCTGGGCACAGCTGCTGTGCCAGCACTGATCTGCCCCCAGCTCTGCACACAGACATTGCTGCTGCAGCTGCAGAGAAGGGAACCAAAGGGGGATCTCTGCAGAAACCTTGGCTGGGAGATCCTTGAGTTCCTTTGAAGCCTCCAAAAGTTCAGCCCCTCATTGACACAGTCTGTGGCCACAGTGAAGGTGGACAGAAACGAAATGAGAAATGGCACAAACAAATTCTTTATGTACAAGATGAAAAATATAAAACACAAGATAAAAACCACGAAACCAAACCAACAAGAAGTATCAAATACTACTTATATTACAAGTGATTTGCAGAAACTAGCCAGCAGTTTAGTGTTTCAGAAACCATCCAGTCATCAGTCTCCACAGTGCAGCCTTGAGCTCCTGGTTCCTCAGGCTGTAGATGAGGGGGTTAAGGGTTGGAGGCACCACCGAGTACAGAACTGACAGGGCCAGATCCAGGGATGGGGAGGACATGGAGGGCAGCTTGAGGTAGGCAAACATTATAATGCAGACAAACAGAGAAACCACGGCCAGGTGAGGGAGGCAGGTGGAAAAGGCTTTGTGCCGTCCCTGCTCCGAGGGGATCCTCAGCACAGCCCTGAAGATCTGCACATAGGAGGAAACCATGAACACAAAACAACCAAGTACTAAACAGACAATACCTGCAATGATCCAAAGTTCCCTGACTTTGGATTTGGAGCAGGAGAGCTTTAGGACTTGGGGCACCTCACAGAAGAACTGGCCCAGGGCATTACCATGGCACAGGGACAGGGAAAATGTATTGGCCGTTTGCATGAGAGCATTGAGAAAGGCACTGGCCCAGGCAGCTGCTGCCATGTGGGCACAAGCTCTGCTGTCCAGGAGGGTCCCGTAGTGCAGGGGTTTGCAGATGGACACGTAGCGGTCATAGCACATGATGGTCAGCAGAGAATATTCTGCTGACATGAAAAAGACAAAGAAAAAGACCTGTGCAGCACATGCTGAGTATGAGATGGTGCTGGTGTCCCAGAGGGAATTGTGCATGGCTTTGGGGACAGTGGTGCAGATGCAGCCCAGGTCGGTGAGGGCCAGGTTGAGCAGGAAGAAGAACATGGGGCTGTGCAGGAGGTGGCCGCAGGCTACGGCGCTGATGATGAGGCCGTTGCCCAGGAGGGCAGCCAGGGAGATGCCCAGGAAGAGGCAGAAGTGCAGGAGCTGCAGCTGCCGCATGTCTGCCAATGGCAGCAGGAGGAAGGGGCTGATGGAGCTGCTGTTGGACATTTGCAGTGTCTTGACATGAGGATCTGTGAAAAAAGAAGTAATGGAATAGTTCAGTTTGGAGAGGATTTTCAATATCCCAGCCCAGATTGGTGGCACTTTCCCCCCACTGCCTGCCCAGGGCTCTGCTGCCTACAGCTGTCCCTGCCTGCAGCTGCTTCCCTGGGCCCAGGGCTGGGCCCTGCCAGGGCTGTCAGAGCCCATCCCAGCCCTGGGGGCTCAGCTCTGCCCTGCAGAGCCCTCCCAAATTAGGCACTGCCCAGGGCCAGCTCTGCTCTACAGGCTCTGATGGCAACGTCAGAGCAACCCTGAGGAGGCTGGTAAAGCGACACTTGCTGCCTATAAGGGACTCTGTGCTGATTTCTGTCACTGCCTGGTTTATTGAAGTCAGCCAGAAAATAATTAAATTTTTTTAAGCCTAAACTGAGGGATGAATATCTATGTGCAATTTTACATTCACGCAACACAGAGCACTAGATTAAAAAAGCAGGATTTTTCTTTTTATGCAGCCTCTGCCTCACTCTGCTCCCTGTAGAACCTACTTGGTAAAGTTCTGCAGTTAAATGTTATGCTGGGAGCAGTCCTGAACAATGCAGCATCCTCACCACTCAAGTAGAACCTTCCCATGCCTTACCAGCTGTCTCCTTCCACCCAGATCTTGTCCCCCAGTGCTGGCAGCAGCTCCCCGGGCTGGCTGAGAGCTGTCCCTGGCAGGCAGCAGAGTCCCTGGGCCAGCACAGCGCCCTGGGCTGCAGGACCCTGCTCTGCACCACAGCCCTGGGCACCCCTGGCTGCTCTACACAAGAGATCATCAGAGAATGTACTCACACAGTCTGTAGGCATTGGGATGTTGCAGCTTTAGATTGTTCCAGGAGCTGCAGCTGCATTGTCCTGCAGCCAGAGGTTCCTGGCAGTGATTCTCCCCGAGTCCCTTCTCAGCTCCTTCCCAGCCCTGAGTGATTGAAGCTCTCTGTGCCTGTGTGCTGTACCCAGGGTGGCTGCAGGCAGTGCCCCAGCCCTGCTGGGCTGGCAAAAAAGCTGCTCATCCAGAGAAATCTGTTTTTAAGCTCTTCTTGGTTGCCAGGAGCTGCCTGTGGATAATGAGCTCAGCCCAGCTCATCAGCACAGGCACAGCACAAAGACTTTAATGACCCTCTCAGGGCTTTGTGCTCAGGCCCTGAACATCAGTCCCTGAGAGGGAGCTGAAGAAACCTCCCCAGAACTCCAAGTCAGAAGCCAACTCCAAAGTTTCTGGAAGTTTTAATGGGTCCCAGGGAGGGACACGACACAGAAAGTGTCCCCAGGCCCCAGGCAGAGCAGAGAACTGCAGGCAGTGATGACATGTGGGGACAAAGAGAAGCCAAGTCTTGGTGCCCTGGGCCACAGCAGCCTCTGTGCCACCAAGGACACTGAGGAGACCCCTTGTCCTGAGGCCCTGGGGCCTCCTGGCACAGCCCCAGCAAGGCTGGGCACTGTCAGCCCCTTGTGCTGCCCTCAGCATCCCCCTCCCATGCCAGTGGCCTCCAGGATGTGCTGGAAGGAGTCCCTGGGGAAGGAGCCTTGGTCAGCAATGGCCCTGGGGGGCTCCTTCATGCTGCCAGGGACTGCAGGTTTTTTCCAAGGACTTTGGGTTTGGCTTTTGCCTTGGAGTGTCTGATAGGTTTGTGCAATTCTGGCCTCCAATTCTCTGCTTTAATGAGTCCCTTGAGAGGCTTTGTCAGTAACAACACTCAGTGGGGCTCATTAATGCTTCAAGGTACTTCAGGTATTTTAGGTACTTTGTGTTTCCTTTTCAAACTGACTCTAGGAAAAGTTTCTTCAATCATGGAACCCAGTTATCTCCTTTAACAAGTCCCTTGGGATTCTTTGTCAGTAAAAACACTCAGTGGGGCTCATTAATACTTCAGGATACTCAAAGTTTATTACAGAACGGTTTTTGACA
This sequence comes from Acrocephalus arundinaceus, assembly GCA_021534815.1. NCBI lineage: Eukaryota > Metazoa > Chordata > Aves > Passeriformes > Sylviidae > Acrocephalus > Acrocephalus arundinaceus. Next base: position 18,644 of record JAJEOU010002588.1, on the reverse strand, counting down.
CTAAGTTTGAAAGTTTTCTGCAATCATGGCCCCAATTATCTGCTTTAATGAGTCCCTTGGGATTCTTAGCCAGTAACAACACTCAGTGGGGTTTATTAATACTTCAATGTACTCAGGGTTAGTTTTGGTACTTCTTTGGGCCACTGAGTCTCTGAGAAGTTTTTGTGCAATCCTGGCCTCCAATTATCTGCTTTAATGAGTCCCTTGAGAGCATTGCACTGACACACAGTGGGTCTCCCTAATGCTTTGAGATACTCAAGATTTTCAAGATACTTTGGATTTTCCTTTGGATTTTCCATCCCACGCTGAGTCTCTGGGAGGTTTTTGTGCAATCCTGGCCTCCAGTTCTCTCCTCTACAGACCTCATGAGGAGCCTGTGTTGGGGATTGACCATAGTTGGACCCATTAATGCTTTGACGCACTTTGGGTGTGTCCTCTGACTTTGACTCCTGGAATGGTTTGTGCAATCTCCTCTCAGGCCCTTAAGTTCCAGGGCTCAGCACCAAATGCACCACGGGGCTCATTAGGATCAAGCAAGTCCTGACAAACCATGGCTGTGCCTTGATTTCCCTCTGGCCTGGTGCACTTCACCAGGATATCTTTTCTCCTTGAGTTATGGGGAAATATTTCAAAAAAACTCACAATGCTATTTTCAAGGGTTTATTTTTCTCTTCAGAGAAGAGATGACTGCAGCATTTAGTGATTGATATTGTTCCAGGGTCTCTCCTCAGGAGCTCATGCCTGCTCAGAGAAGCTGTGCCTTGATGTCTGACCCAGTGTGCACAACCTTGCTCCACATTCCCCAACCCCATCCTGTCTCTCTTCACTCACCTGGAACCTGCTTTGCTTGGAGAACTGGCTGCACTCTGGCAAAGATGGGTTTTCTTCCTTTTTTAGCAATCTTAAACTCCAGAGTTTCAGACAATCTCAAGTGTTAATCAGCAAAAAACAGATGTGACCATGGACAGAGACTCTCCAACTAGGTAAAGTTAGAAAGGGGAATTTTTATTAACACCAGCGTGTGGCACGGGAGTTGTCTCTGAAAGGCGTGACTGCCCTGTACAAGGTTCTTTGCCCTCTGTTTATTTCCCAAGATCTTACATACAATACATGTGCATAACCCCAGCACCTCCCATCCCCACTCTGTATTTAATGAGGCTATCAGTCCTTCATGTGTGTGCAATTCTTCCCTTGATTTGGGTCAGTGGTCTCAAAGGATGAAGTCAGGAGAGTCTTCATCAGGTGTCTGTGACCCTCTGGCATGATCCAAGGTCCCCTGCTCTGTGATTGATTGATTGATATAAAGTCCAGGTGCTGGTCATTGTTCTTACTGGTTTCAATCTGTTCTTATAAAGGTTCACTTACTGCATTTCCTTCTATAAACAAGCTCATAATGGCAAACAATACAACAATTATCTCTAGTTAAGGCATCTAATAATCATTATCCTATCATTTGCTTATCTACTTTATACCCTGATCCATATAAATTACTACCATCGCTTAGCTAAAATCTTTACTCTTTAAAATCATGATTCGGTGCCTCCAAATGTTGGGGTGCCCCCTGAATGTCGGGGTGTTCCCAGAACGGCCCCCCTCCCCCCCCACCAAGGGTCATCTGTGTCCACGTTCACCAGGAGGAATCGACGGTGGCCGTCATCTTCTCCCGGCCTGTCAGGGTGAGTGGGGACACATGGGAACCCCCAAAATCACCTGGCTTCTTCCAAACTCACCTGAATAACCCCCCAAAATCACCTGGGTATCCCCAAAAAATTACCTGGATACACCTTGATATCTCCCCAGATCACTTTGGTACCCCCAAGAAATCACCTGGATCTTCCCCAGAATCACCTTGGTACACCTGAGTATCCCCCCAAGTTTCCTGGCTACCACCGAAAAATCACCTGGATTCCCCCTAAAAATCACCTGGGACTGCCAAAAATTACCTGGATACCTCAAAAGTCACCTGCATACAACTGGGTACCTTAAAACCCACCTGGGTATCCTCAAAAATAACCTGGGTACTCCTAAAAAATCACCTGGATACACCTGGGTATGTCGTGGGACAGGTAGCCAAAGAATGTGTCTTCTATTTCATCTGTTGTAAAAGCAGATATTTCTTTATCTCTTGTAACTCCAGGGGGGAGGGGGGCAGATGCCTTTTGATAATGGCCCAGCTGTTAAAACCAGATGTGGTAGTGTTTCTTATCTCCTTCACCTCCTGTCCATCCTCCAGGGAGATCTCTTCTGCTAATGGGCCATTAAGGCTCATTAAAGACATGACTGTTTCCAACACCCTGACCAACAGTGTCAGGTCGTATCCCTGACTCTGTCAGGATTTTTTTCCAGGATTTCTGCTTTGCTTGCTTGCTTGTCTTTGTATTGCTGCATTTGTATTTTGGTGGTTTTGTTGTTGTTGTTGTTGTTGTTGTTTATTCCTATTAAAGAGCTGTTATTTCTTTTCCCATATCTTTGCCTAAAAGCCCCTAATTGTAAAATTATAATAATTTGGAGGGGAGGTGGGTGACATTCTCCATTCCAAGGGAAGCTCTGGCTCTCCCTGGCAGACAACTGTCTTTCAAAACCAAGACAGCTGCTTTAAGAGCCCCCGCTCTTGTTGGGTCCTGCTATAACTGCCCTTAAAATTCCAAAACCACTCCCGTTGATTCCAGTACGGAGCCCTGGGGGTGTTTGGGGGGCCTGGTGTTGCCCGACACCGAGGTAAAACACAAACCAACAAAGTTAGTTTATGCGGTGCTTTATTTGAGGCCCCGGGGACCGGGGACTAATGTCCCAAATCAGAGTCCCGAGACCCTCCATCAGGTCTTCAGCTTTTATACCCTTTTACAAAGATTACCTCATAAGGCTACGTGCAAAACTAACATTCTTTACTTCAAAGCAGTTATACAACCGTTACATTTGTTACTCAAATAACAATCCCCCTAAACTATAAATCTTAAAAGGTTGTCTAACTTAAAACTATAGATTAATTTTGTTGCTTAACTCCCACCACCAAACATATTCTATTTCAACCTTATCTCTAGGAAACTACCTGCAAACTTTGTATGTTCCGCATGCTTGACTGATCTCTATGAACATTGTTTTCTTCCTTTCTCAGTACATTCTCTGCACATTCTCAAACATTTTCCAGGGCCTACATGAGGAACAGCCAAAACTAAGCCTTAGCATAACTACTACTACACGACCTGTTTTATACAACCAACATAATTTTATCCCACTGGTAACAAGTCCCCCCTTTTGAGCATTCTTCGATTCTTCGCAAGGATGCTCAATCCTTTATGTCGATGTTTCCAAGTATGACGATGATGTAGATGGTTTCTCAGAGATTCGAGGCGAAATCACTTCCTTGCGAGTCATCGCCCTTATCACTTTCTTCGTGTGTGCTCCTTCCTTCACTATGGCTCCCAAAAGACATCTATATGCTCCAAATACAACAACTATCATAACTATGATCATAATTACATACTGTATTACTGACGATATCCAACCAGAGACCTGGATCTCTAATGAACTAAATATTGTTCCAATCCAATTGTGTTCAGCATCCTTTTGAGTCTCATGTATTTTTGATTCAATCTGATCCAATTGGCTAATATCTTTCTCTACCTCTTCAGTAACATTTGGGATATGTACACAACAATGGTCTTGTTTTCCCTGCAAATATCTACAAACCTCATGTTCTTTTAACAAAATCATGTCTAATGCCATTCGATTCTGAACAGTCATCCTCATAGTAGCTTGTAACTGCAAATTTAGATCCTTAAACCCCTTTTTGGTAACTGCAGCCAACCTTTCTGTTTGTCCCAATAATCGATAAAGCATCTCCCTATTTCGATATGTTGAAATGGGTGGGAACAATGACTCAAGTATCTATCCGAACTTTACCCCCTCTGACGGCTCATGCCACTCATCTTTTGATTCAGTGTCATCCCCTACTTCTCTCTGCAAACATTTTTGCATTTCATCATCGGTCAGTCTTGTTTGCTTCTAATAAGGACATAAAGTTGGCACTCCTAGAGTAATCTGAGTTACGGGACTATCAATGGGCATATGCGTGGTCCATTGCCCATGTCCCATTACTCACACAAGGTTTCCTGGGCTTCTTACGGTTGTTGTCTTACAATCTAAAGCCTTTTTAATTGATTCCCCTAGTGTGTGATTATATCCCCTACATTCACATCCCCATTGCAATAATAATTTTACCGGCATTAGCCCTATTTGCTTTGCCGGTGTATCACAAGTATATATTTGAGTACAGTTCCATATGTCCTTTGACTCCTTATACTGTCTCCAGGCTTCTTGTGTGGTCCTGATGGTCTGGTAAGTTTGGTTCTTTTTCCCTATCCACTGGATACACCAATGAATATGATCTATATAACTATAAGTTTCCAACAGGCTCGGTCCCCATATCACTTCCCACTCTTCCATGGTTGTAAGGTGTGTAACATTTTGGCATACTTCCTCCCTTTTATTCCATGTATATCTAATCGGTATCTTATTGCAAGGGTACTTTACAGGTTGTCTCAACACACATTGGTACTTGTACCTAGGATTAAGAGGTTTATCCAACCACTCAAGAAACCCAGGCATTTGTTCACACTGCTGCTTAGATATCTCCTGTATGAGCGTACAGCCTTCTACCCATTCCTGTATTTGTCGGGTCACAAATTTACAATTCCAGGTCACATTGGCAAATGCGCTTGGCATTTCAGTCACAGGTATAATTCCCCATGGTATAGGATCTCCAGCTGCATGTGGCATGGGTAAACATGCTGTTATTGCTGTCACATTTTGGACCTTCCCAAAATCACGAATTAATCCTACTTTATCATCAGGGTATTTCCATGGGAGGCTGAACAGAGCAACACAGGTCCAACCAATGTGGTTATATCATATGTTCTCCCTTTATTGCTTCAAAATGGTGGTTTATATACAGTCTCAGATAGTTTATGTGAACAGGTGTTTTCTAATTGGTAATAGATTAAAAAGGAATGTAAGCAATCTTAACTTTAAGGTCACTACGGTAAAATTACTAAAACTACATTAATTAAATCCAAGCACACCTTAAGGTAATTTCTAACTGCGCCACAAGCTTGCTCACTACTAACAAGGCCTAACTCTGAGGCCTAATTCAGGCCCAAATCTGAGGCCTAGTTTAGGATAGCTCAGGCTACGTCCCATAACAAATCATGCCCCTGCTCTCTAAGAAATTCCTCTACAATTCCCCCTTTTTCTTTTTGCATTACCCAAATTGAGTTAAAAGAACGGTTAATTAATTTTTGCATACACTGCAATAAACAAGGCACAATAACTAAAACAACTACAATAACAACAAAAATTATAATACCAAAATGAACTAAATCTTTAATCCATCCAGTAAAACCCCATGAACTAAGCCAATTGTCAAACGGAGTGCCAACAACTACAAGCTTTTTCATGTTATCTTTTAGCTGTGACAGCTGTTTGTAAATCGATTGAGAATGGTCGGATAAGTTCATACAACACATGCCGGCGAACTCGTCACATCCATGCCCTTGGGAGAGAAGGAGAAAGTCAACGGCAGCTCTGTTTTGGAGAACTGCATTGCGGATGTCGCTAATATCTGCAGCGAGTTCACTTAACAAGTTAGATGTTATATTCATTTGCTTTCCTGCCCAACAGGCTAAGGTTTTCAGTTGCGTGAGAGCATGTGCTGACGCAACTCCTGGGGCAAGAAATGATGCTGATATGACAGCTGCACGGCTCCATAACTCTACTTTATCAATGCAATCACTATTTAGTTGAATGACACTGCGCCTGACTCGTTGGTTTTTGTGGGGTAATCCAAGAACCTGATGAATGCTAGGAGTAAATATTGTCAGTTTGCCAAAATAGCATGGGCCGCCTACAGCTCCTCGAGGTATTGCAGACCAGGCTCTGTCTCCACAAATGAGAAAGATTCCTGGTGGCAGTCTTTCTGCAACACCCTTTGCCGGTGTTATAGATGCAGTCCAATTGTTGCAATATTCAGAATTATTATAATACAATGGGGATTTTGGAGACACCCAAGTGTCGCTACTTCTGGCCCATTCTTCTTTTATAATTAGTAAACTTGAATTTAAAAAAAAAACGACCAAAAACCAAACAATAATTGCCTGGCACAGAACCCATGAGGTCAAGTTCTTGAGGTCCAGTACTGGTGATTTTAAGATTTTGTGCGATAGCAACAGCTTGGGCTCCCAGAGCACTTTTTGGATTAATTTTGGCTTGAGTCAGAGCTTTAAAATCTGACATGGAATTCACTGGGACTCCGATCAGGCAGGTACGAAAAGGATTAGATGGCGTGGTCAAGGACAGACAAAATGAGTCTTGCCCAGTTTGATTGGCCCAGGTGACCCACATATTTTGTCTTGAGTCAATGTTAAGCAATTCCGACACCCCTCTTGTTGAAACAATGATGTTAATTATAATGATCACTTGAAATCCTAACATTCTGTTTATCTTCTCTGGTTATCTTTTCTAATTTTATATATAAAAATTACAAAAAAAACCCTCTAATTAACTAAAAAACAACTTAACACTAAACTTAACTTTAAACACAACTTAACTACTAAATTTAACAATTAAACTTAACAACTGTAGCTATATAATTATTTCTCTGCTCTTAACAAAGTTAGTTTTCAGCAGTCTGAGGGTTGTCACAAGGCTCTCCAGGTAAGTCGCCGTCGGCACTGTTGTTATCACCGTTAGCTGGTATCTCTGATTGAGGACACGCACGAGTGAATCGACTCGGCACCCAGACAGATCTTGATTTTCCTGTGGAAACACACATGTATCCACGACCATTAAACAAAACAGGACTGGGTCCCTCCCATTTACCCGTCTGCATGTTCTTATGATAGACATAAAGTCCTGGGATCGCCTGTGGTCTTCCCTCTTTCACTGTATAATGATGTATCATGACTGCAGGTTCTTCTCTTCCTTCTGCTAAACATAAAAAGTTTAGAGTGAACAATACCTTAGACAATCGACTAGCTACATCAACTTCACCATCCTGCTTCTGCTTTGCTAGGTATTCTTTTAAGGTACGATTGGCCCTTTCTACAATGGCTTGGCCTGTAGGGGAATGGGGGATTCCGGTGGTATGCTTCACCCCCCATGTCTGCATGAATCTGGCAATTCGCTGACCGGCATAGGCCGGACCATTGTCGGTTTTGATCTCTACAGGCACACCCATCACAGCAAAGCAGATAGACAGGTGTCTCTCAACATGCAAAGCCTTTTCCCCTGGTTGTGCTGTGGCCCAGATAAATTTAGAATAGGTATCTATCGTGACATGGACATATTTCAACCTCCCAAACTCTGGAACATGGGTTACATCCATCTGCCATAATTCTAAAGCTTTCAACCCTCTTGGGTTTGTGCCTAAGCCAAGGCCTGGCCCATGATGGCTACACTGAGGGCAGGCACGCACAATCCCTTGGGCATCATTTAGGGAGATCTGAAATTGTCGGTGCAGGGCCCTAGCATTTTGGTGGAAAGTGTCATGACTGTTGCGAGCCTTCTCAAACTCATTCTGTGGAGGGACATGGACAAGGCAGCTGACGGCAGCATCTGCCCGCGCGTTGCCTTCTCCTAAACCACTGTTGCATAGATGGCTCCGAATGTGCATGACACAGAAGACGTGCTGACGCTGCTTCAGCACGCTTCGCAAGAACAGGAACAATTCTCCAAGGCGCTGATTTTGAGTTGACCTGATGAGTGCATCTTCAATCTTCTGCACAATTCCAACTACATATAGAGAATCTGAAACAACATTGAGTGGTTCTTTGTCCCAAGTCTGGAACGCCTAACACACTGCTCTCAGTTCAAGGGTTTGAAGACTGTCTCCTGGTTTATTCTTGATTATATGTTGCTTCCATTCTCCTTGCTGTTGCCAAACACACACAGCCTTCTTTGTTTTGCGACTGGCATCAGTAAAGACAGTTCTCCCAACAACTGGTTTCAAGGAACACAATGGTCTTTCCAGCCACTGATGACTCTGAACCAACTTCCACATCGGGCCTTTTGGTTGTCGGTTGTGGATCACACCTGTGAACCCTAACAGTGCTTCTTGCAAAGCGACAGATTGTCTTAGTTGCCATTCTAGATCTTCATTTTTGACAGGAATACTGATGTCTGCTGGTTCCTGCCCATCTATCTCTATAATTCTGTCTCTGCCTTTTCTTATCAACGCAGCAAGAGCGTCTGTTCTGGTCATGACACGAGTCTTTGGTTGCACAGGTAAAAACACCCATTCTAACAGGATTGCTGTTGAGCCAGGCTTAGATCGGTGTTCCCCCTTTTTCTTTTTCCATTGAAGAACAATGGCAAGTGGACAGGCATCAGCGTTAGAAAGAAAAAGTGACAGTGGGAGATGTAGTATACGACGAGCGCTCCAACCACGTTGCAGTTTCTCTGACACTCGAATTAAAGCTTCTTGTTGCTCAGGGGTGCACTCTCGGGGACTGTTTGCATCACTGCCTCGAAGCCATGGTGCAAGGGGTTGTAAATCATCATTGGTAATTCCTACAATGGTGCGAACCCATTGCAGGTCTCCAAAGAGTCTCTGGGCATCATACAAGGTGGAAATGTTGGCATGCAAGGTGATTTTTTGTGGCCGAATTTGTGCGTCTGTGATCAGCCAGCCTAAGTATTTCCAAGGAGCCGATCGCTGTATCTTTTCTGGTGCTACAATCAGTCCATGGCTTTTTAGCTGTGAAAACAACCAATTTAAGTCTGCTTCTGATCTAATTCCATATGTGCTAACTGTTTGCTTTGCTTGGCTTAACACCTTCCATTCGTGAGGCTCCCATCGAGCTTGGGCATTTTCTGTAATCACTGGGCAAGCACGGGAACTCGCTATATCAAAGTTGCCATCTTTCATGGCATCTTTTACTATTTTGGACCACCTGTTTGCAATCGGATTTGGCTGGGTGATTGACAATGCCATGCGATCTTCCTTAGAACTCGGTCTGGTAGATAGTTTTGCGAGTCTCTCAACTGTGTGTCGCAGCCCACGCGCGTGCTGCGGTTCTTTCTTTCGCCGTGATGGGCTGCGAAAATCGGGGCTGGAACTGTCCTGGTCTGAGTCGGAATCCGAGTCAGAATCAGAGGGCAGGGGACACTGGGCTGCCGCGGGTCGATGTGTCTTTTTAGCAAGCCGCGCCGTGGCCCCGGGATCCACGGCAGTGGCTGAGGACTCCGCGACGGAAGTGGGCATGGGCGCCGCCATGTTTGTTTTGGTCACGTGAACTCCCTGCGCCTGCGTCACCGCCTTGTCTTCCGGTGAGGGGATGGGCTGCGGGTTTTTGGTTTCGTCACCGCCCTTGTCACCGCCCTTGTCACCGCCCTTGTCGCCGCCCTTGTCGCCGCCCCCCTGTGTCGTCTCCTGAGCCGGCCCCGCTCCGCCCTCAGTCCCGCCTGCTGTCTCGTCTTTCACCACGCCCCCAGACTCTGGCGGCTGCTGCGCTTCCTGTTCTCCTCCATTTTTTCCAGACAGAGACAAAGACTTTTCCTGTGCATTGACCACGCGGTTTTCAGCAGAGCTAATAACATCTTGCAGGTTAGAATAAACGGGCGCTGCATTTCCTTTCACTGGATGGGCTGAATTGATGCCAAAAAATCTCGCTACCTTAGAGGATTTTTGCGTATTTGTTAATTCTGCCGGCGTACCAATTTCCATAGCTTGGATCGCAGCTTGGGCTGCCTTTCGCTCGGCAACTAAAGTCTCTAAAGTAGTTAGAATTTTTTGCCAGACAGCGCCAAGTTCTTGAGCTATTTTTCCCTCTCGTCCTCCAGCAATCGCGGCTTTCCACAACAAATTGCCAATTTCTCTCCACTCGGCTTCACAAAAAACGAGTGAAGAATTGCTTAATTTCCCTTTCTTCTTGGCCCACAGGGCCAACTGTTCTACTTCACTTTCTTTAAGTTTTTCGCCTCTCTTTGAGAGCATACTGATGAGAAGGCGGCTGGCCGCGAGCATTTCAGTATCCATTTTTTCTTTTTCCTTTCTCTCTCTTCCCGCGGGCCGCTTACCTTCACCTTCCACGGCGTGCCGCTGTCTCACCCTGGGCAAAACGGAGCGAATCACGCCTTCAGCCTCCCAGCTCTGAGTCAGTTCATCTCCGCAAGTCCTGCTCACCACTGGTCCAGGGGGGCCTCTTGGCTCCGGAACTCCGGCAGGTCTGGAGATAAGCTCAGAGACTTCTAAACTCTCTTCTTCAAAGTTTCACCGCATAAGGTGAAATCAAAAACGTATTTAAACAGAAAAAACGTATTTAAACAGAAAAAACGTATTTAAACAAAAAATCGTATTTAAACAGAAAAATCGTATTTAAACAAGACATCGTATTTAAACAAGTCAGCATTTAAGCAAGGTCCCTGTTCGTGGCGCCATTTATCATCAGGGTATTTCCATGGGAGGCTGAACAGAGCAACACAGGTCCAACCAATGTGGTTATATCATATGTTCTCCCTTTATTGCTTCAAAATGGTGGTTTATATACAGTCTCAGATAGTTTATGTGAACAGGTGTTTTCTAATTGGTAATAGATTAAAAAGGAATGTAAGCAATCTTAACTTTAAGGTCACTACGGTAAAATTACTAAAACTACATTAATTAAATCCAAGCACACCTTAAGGTAATTTCTAACTGCGCCACAAGCTTGCTCACTACTAACAAGGCCTAACTCTGAGGCCTAATTCAGGCCCAAATCTGAGGCCTAGTTTAGGATAGCTCAGGCTACGTCCCATAACAAATCATGCCCCTGCTCTCTAAGAAATTCCTCTACATCCTACCACCAAATTTTCTTGATCAGTTCCCCGCATAAAACTCCCTATTTCCGGAACTTGCCTAGTCGCTCGTGTCTCTTTCATATAAACTGTCATTACTCCATGTCCCCACCAATCATCCTCTGCAATCCAACACCAATAGCTACCCTCATCCCTCCGTCTTTGGGCATCCCTGATAATTAATACAATCGATCCCTCCATCCTTCTCTGAATTTGGTATTTCTCCCCTGAATTTAGATTCCTACCAAACCACCATCCAAAATCAGTAAATTTTACACCTGAATTGTTTCTACAACTAATTATCACATTTCTTCCCTCTACTGCTAAATATGTTTCATGTTGGGCCTTCAATCCTTCATTTTGATGTGGTCTCACAACAACCCTTCTCAGTCCATAATTACCATCTATCCCACACGAGACTACACAGACATATTCCCCTTCTGATTCCCCAATCCGAGGGTCAGTGATATTTAACCAGCCTCTCCCCACCAATCCATCAACCCACCAGCTGACCCCTGATGTCTGTCCATCCCATAGCTGCTCACTATTCTTTTTCCACCACTTAACTTGCACTCTTTGACTGCAGATCTTTTCCAAATTAAAGGTACAATTGATTCTAAGTGGGGGTCCGTCCCACATGTCTACTTGAGCATTGATTGGCATGACATTCACTGGGAATTCTTTTGCAACCATTCCTTTCAGAGTCAATACTCGCACTTCAAAATCCCCATAATCAAAACTATCTCTAATCCATACCGCACACTTATATCGATCACTCTGATGTCCTTGGATTTTGGATATCTGCAGGGTTGTATTTCCCAATACACTGTTACTCCTTCTTCTACCACTTCAGGTCCTTGTTTCCACCTGACATTTACCTCTTCGGATCCAGCTCCCTGGTTATCAGAAAACAAACATGTTAACTTTAGACTTGCATTTTCCACAGTAACCACCAAGGGTTCAGGAACAGTAATCGCTACAAATGCACTACTCATTGGTATAATACTCAGCAGAAGGACTATCCTTAAGGCTTTGCTCGGAACACCATTCGGGTTGGAGACAAAGGCTGCACCTCCCACCGTGAAGGAACCTTCTTGACTCGGGTGTAATGGATCCAGTTGTCAATTCCTTCTACTTTGACGGTGGTATAGGTAGTCATGATCACCTGGTGAGGTCCACCCCATGTTTCTTTTAAAGGTTCTGTGTTCCAATTCTTTATGTACACCTGGTCTCCTGGCAAGATGTCATGTGCCAGATTCTCCAACGGCAAGGGTCGGTTCCACTGCAGAGCTCCTCTAATGGCTGTAAGGGTCTTGTTTAGAGATAATACATAATTTAGTAACACTTGATCTCCTACTAGGTGCGGATCCCCTTTATATACCGTTGCATGGTAAGGTTTGCCGTACAAAATCTCGTACGGACTTACGCCTACTTTTTCCCTAGGTTTAATCCTGATTCTGAGCAGCGCCAGGGACAGTGCTTGAGGCCACTGAATTTTTGCTTCCTGACAAATCTTTTTAATCTGATTTTTCAATGTCTGATTCATCCTCTCTACCTGTCCACTTGATTGGGGTCTCCAGGGTGTATGTAGGTTCCATGTAATACCCAGCATCCGGGCTATGTCCTGCACTATCCCTGCAATGAAGTGTGGACCCCTGTCGGATGACATCTCTAACGGTACTCCAAACCTAGGAATAATCTCCCTCAGCAAGGTTTTAACCACTTCTTTCGCCTGATTGGTTCTGCAGGGAAAAGCTTCGGGCCAACCTGAAAAAGTACAAACATATACTAGAAGGTATTTGTAACCTTGCGCTTTAGGTAACTCAGAAAAATCAACCTGCCAATAATCTCCTGGCTGTGGACCCACTTGTAATCTCCCCATCACTATCTGTTTTCTCACTACTGGATTGTTTTTTATACACAATGGACAACCTACATTTATTCTTTTTGCTATTGTTAACATCTGATTTGAAATTATCTCATTTTTAAGAAACTTAACCAGTGCTTCCGCCCCCCAATGGCATTTGTTATGTTTTATTTCCAAAATTGTCTTCATGATTTTTACTGGTAGCACCACTTGTCCGGTTGCAGTCACATACCATCCTTTTACATTCTTTTGGGCTTGCACAAATTCCGCCAGTTTCTCATCATCAGGTGAATAACTTGGTTTCTGTTCCATGAAGGACATAGCAGGGTTGGCTCAGGTTGGCACTAGAGCTAATTGAGTCCATACCTCTCTAGCGACTTGTTTTGCCATTTGATCTGCCAGCCGATTTCCCTGAAATATTTTTCCTTCTTCATTTCGATGACCTCTCACATGCATCACAGCAACCGCCCGTGGTTTATGAACTGCTTCCAGCAGGAGCAACACTTCCTCCCGGTGCTTAATTAGAGACCCCTGCGAATTCAAAAGTCCCCTCTCCTTCCATATGGCCCCGTGCACATGAATTACCCCAAATGCATATTTTGAGTCCGTCCAGATGTTTACCCTTTTATCCTGGCTCAGCTCCAGGGCTCTCGTCAACACCCTGATTTCAGCCTTTTGAGCCGAGGTTCCGGGGGGTAGTGCTTTCGCCTCTACCACCTGTTGTACAGTTACTACTGCATATCCAGCATACCTGGTTCCATTTTCCACAAAACTGGACCCGTCGGTATACAGCTCCCACTCAGGGTCTTCCAATGGCTCATCCTTCAGGTCCTTTCTACTAGCGTACACCTGCTCGATGGTTTCCACACAGTCGTGCACTAACTCCCCTTCCTCTTGTTCTGATCTGAGGAATTCTGCTGGATTAAGATGGTTAGTCATTTTCAATTCAATATCATCCTGTTCTCTTAATTGGGCCTGATACTGTAACATTCTGCTAGAGGATAACCAATGTCCCCCTTTTTGTTCCAAGACAGCTATCACCATGTGGGGTACGTATACCTCCATTCTTTTTCCCAGGGTCAGCTTTCTGGCCTCCTGTATCAAGAGAACAGTTGCAGCAACCGCCCGTAAACAAGCTGGCCATCCAGTACTTACTGCATCCAGCTGTTTGGAGAAGTATCCCACAGGGCGTTTCCAGGATCCCAATCTCTGAGTCAACACTCCCAGGGCCAATTTCTGCCTTTCGTTCACGTACAGCTGAAAATCTTTTGTAAGATCAGGTAATCCTAGGGCTGGGGCTTCCTTCAATGCCTGCTTGAGATTCTGGAATGCATTATTCTGTGCCTTTCCCCATTTCAGCTCTGGTTCCTTAACCGCCTCATAGAGGGGTTTTGCTTTAAGTCCAAAGTCAGGAATCCACAAGCGGCACCACCCGACCATTCCCAGAAAAGACCTCAGTTCCTGGTGGTTTCGGGGAGTGGGTATAGCACAAATAGCCTGTATTCGATTTGTTCCCAGCCTTCTTACGCCTCGTGAGATTTCGCAGCCTAAATATATAACTTTAGTCCTCACCAATTGGGCCTTTTCCTTGGAAACCCGATAACCAGCTTTTCCCATTATATTCAACAGTTCAATTGTTAATTTAAGACATATTTCTTGCTCAGTCGCAGCCAAAAAGATATCATCAACATATTGTAGAACAACATATGAAAAAGGCGATTCTTTTACCTGATTCATCTTCCACTCTTCCAGCTCACGGGCCAATTGATTTCCAAATATAGTAGGTGAATTCTTAAATCCTTGAGGAAGGCGGCTCCAAGTGAGTTGTCTTTTCCGTCCGGTTTCTGGATTTTCCCACTCAAAGGCAAAATATTTCCTACTTTCAGATGCCAGAGGGATGCAGAAGAAAGCATCTTTGAGATCAATTACTGTAAACCAATGGTATTTTTCAGATACAGATGTTAACAATGTATATGGATTTGCCACCACAGGGTGTATGTCCTTAGTAATGTTATTTATTGCCCTTAAATCTTGAACCAATCTGTACTTCCCATTCGGTTTCTTTACAGGAAAAATGGGAGTATTAAATTCTGACTCACATTCCTCTAAAATTCTTAACACCAAAAACTGAGTAATCATTGGGCAACCCCTTTTCTGGCTTCCAACTTTATTGGGTACTGTTTTATTCTTACTGGGCGCGCTCCCTCTTTCAATTCCACTACTACTGGTTGCGCTGCTTTTGCCTTTCCTGGAGTTCCTGTCTCCCAGACCCAAGGTACTACTGCCTGTTCTATTTCAGGAGGTAAGGTGGCTCCCTCTACTTCCTTAATTACAAAAATTTTAGCTATATGTTCCTCTGGTATTTCTAACTTTACTCTCCCTTTTTCAAAAATTATCTTTGCCTGCAACAGTGACAACAAATCCCTTCCTAACAATGACTCCGGGCTGTTAGGCATATATAAAAATTGATGATCAAATTCCTTCCCTCCAAACTTTATATCTAAGGGTCGCAAAAATGCTCTTTCTTCCACCTTTCCTGTCACCCCTACCACTTGGATTTTTGTTTCGCTCAGTGGTCCGATTTGAGTATTTATTGCTGAATACGTGGCTCCCGTATCTACCCTAAACTCTACTGGTTCCCCTTCTACCTCTAATACCACCTTCAAATCCCGGTCTAGTCAGCTCTGATTTTGATAATTTCCCAACACAAAAGCTTGAGCGACATCTTGTGGTCCTCCCACAAAAGGGTTCATTGCCCTTATCTGTCCTCCCCCAACCTCCAGATTATTATTTCCCATGCCTCCGTTAAGTGGGCATTCATTTTTCCAATGTCCCCTATTTCTACATAGGGCACATTGGTCAATTCCCAACCTCCCTTGTCCCCTCATTACGTTTTGTCCTATTACCCCTTGATTTCCTAATCCCCTCTTCCCATGCTTTGTCCCAACCCAAATCCTCCTCTTCCTCGTCCACGGCCCCTTCCCCTGCCTCGGATACCACCCCCAGTAGTTTGTTGCAATACAGCCAACATGCTCGCTTGCTGCCTCTTAGCAGTTTCCTTCTCCCTATTATTATATACCTTCCATGCCACCTCCAACAGCTTCTCTAAATTCCGAGTATCCTCTCCCTCTAATTTTTGTAATTTCTTCCTAATATCTTCCTGTGATTGTCCCATAAATATCAATGCCAACTGCAATTTCCCTGATTCCCCTTCAACTTCCAAATTTGTATACCGCCGTGCTGTCTCCTTTAATCTTTCCAAAAAGGCTGACGGAGACTCATTCTTTTCCTGCCTTACTGAATATAACTTGGACCAGTTTAATGTTTTAGGTATCCCAGCCCTTACCCCTTCAATTAGTAATTCTTGATACCATTTTAATCGATAACCCCCCTCATCCGAGTTGGGATTCCACTCCGGATCTTCCTTAGGCACCAGTTCATTTAATGTTCCCTCCACCACACGCAACCGTAACATTTCCCGAGCCTTTTCAGTCATTACCCTAAATACCATTTCCTTTCTGTAGAATCCATAATTGTATCTAATAATACCTGTAAGTCATTCCAATCAGGGTTCTGAGTCTTTATTACCATTTTTACTACCCGCGCCACTCGGTCTGGATCCTCCCGATATGACCAGGCCAACTGTTTCCAAATCATTAGATCATTTGGTGAAAATGGGACTTTTATTATTACTGTTTTTCCCCCAGGTCCCATAGCCTCCCCCAATGGTGCCATTAAATGTGGTCGTACCCCCCTTTTCCCCTTCACCCGCCCCCTTCGAGTTCTCTCAGATACAGGGGTTCTTTGTCTATTTTCACCTTCTATGCCCCCCTTTCCATTATCCAAATTCTCTCCTGACTCTTCCCCAGACCCGTCCTCATCTTCCTCCGAAGAGGAGTCCGACGGCGGGGCACTCGGAGATACTAGTAAAGACATATCTTCTTCTGGCTCCCTAAATCTTACTGAACACCTTTTACATCCCTCCCGATTCTTACATCCTGGACACCCATTCCCCACTGTTTCCATTATCATTTTTCCACATTCCTTTTGCCACTCTGGTTTCCCTTTTAAGTAATAAAACAAGTCCAAATACGGTATCTCATCCCATTTCTCATTATTCTGTAAGAAATGCATTAGGGGGGTAATAATGTCAGGATTCAAAGTACCATTCCTAGGCCATTGCATCCCATCAATATCATATTGAGGCCACACATTATTACAATAATCAATTAACTTTTTCTCATGTAGTTCTTGACCAAAATTTCCCTGTTTCCATTTCTTTAACAAACACCCCAAAGGTGAATCATCAGGGATTTCTATACCGGAGGAAGCAAGCGCTTTAAAAGTTTTAAACGGCATCATAACACACACCACACTCACACACACTTAACACAATACAACACAATATTTCTCACCTTATAACCACAATACCCCAATTCTTGTCTTTATGAGACAAGTACTGGACCAGCGTAGTTTTCACCACGTCTTATGGCCAGCGCCTAGGCTGACCACAACCATCGACGTCTTTTGCCCAACCTTGCGAGGACCACTTCCTCGTCTTATCAGGCAGGCACCCCAATACCAAAGAATAAAGCACCTTCAGGCTTACCTGTCACAGTCGTCCGTCAGGCGCAGGGGTCGGGCACGAGTCGATGTCTCCCCAGGAATCACCTGGTGCCGGCATGGAGTGGATCGGTCCGCGAACCGCCCCAGCCACCTCCGGAGTCCTGCCGCGGTCGCCAGAAAACTGTTGCCCGATACCGAGGTAAAACACAAACCAACAAAGTTAGTTTATGCGGTGCTTTATTTGAGGCCCCGGGGACCTGGGGACCATGTCCCAAATCAGGATCCCAAAGACCCTCCATCAGATCTTCAGCTTTTACACCCTTTTACAAAGATTACCTCATAAGGCTACGTGCAAAACTAACATTCTTTACTTCAAAGCAGTTATACAACCGTTACATTTGTTACTCAAATAACAATCCCCCTAAACTATAAATCTTAAAAGGTTGTCTAACTTAAAACTATAGATTAATTTTGTTGCTTAACTCCCACCACCAAACATATTCTATTTCAACCTTATCTCTAGGAAACTACCTGCAAACTTTGTATGTTCCGCATGCTTGACTGATCTCTATGAACATTGTTTTCTTCCTTTCTCAGTACATTCTCTGCACATTCTCAAACATTTTCTAGGGCCTACATGAGGAACAGCCAAAACTAAGCCTTAGCATAACTACTACTACACGACCTGTTTTATACAACCAACATAATTTTATCCCACTGGTAACATCCTCAGTGATATGGGAAGGAGGGGCTGGGTGCTGGGAAAGGCAGGAGTAGGAGTCCATGGCTCCCAGGGCCAAAGAAAATGGTGAGCCTGGGAGGGGTGGGGTCGCCAGGAAAAGGGTTTGGGGGTCCCTGTGCCAGCAGTGGCTGCTCCCAGTATCAGCCCAGTTGCCCCCGTGTGGTCCAGTTTCCTCGGCACTCCCAGTATGAGCCCAGTCACTGCCAGTCATTCCCCATTATGATGCAGTTTGCCCCCAGCACGGTCGAGGTTCCTCCCACTTTCATCCACTTGCTCCCAGTTTCCCCATGTCTAGTCCCAGTCACCCCCAGTATGATGCCAGTCTCTCCCAGCACGGTCCCAGCCATGCCCAGTTGCTCACAGTGTAGACCAGTCACTCCAACCTGCTCACAGCAGTTCCCAGCATGGTCCCACTTCTCCCCAGTGTGCCAGTTTGAACACAAAACCAACAGGAGATCCCAAGTAAGAACTGTTCCATGACCCATTTCTCATAACTCTGGGGGGATATCTTCTGTTAATGGGCCAGCTGTTCAAACCAGGTGGGTCAGTGTTCTTTATCTCTTCCACCACCCACACTCCCTCCAGGGAGATATCTTATCTTAATGGGCCATTGAGTCTCACTGCATGATGATCAAATCC
>JAJEOU010002589.1:0-77774 GCA_021534815.1 Acrocephalus arundinaceus | reverse complement strand
ACAAGGGTTTATATGTGAAAGCAATACAATTGATGCCCAAGATAAATGCCTAGACACTGAACAAAGCTTTTGCCATTTTGAAATGCATCCAAACACAGCCCCCAGCCAGGCCCACACACCACAAGAGATTAAAGGGGGAGAAACAAAGGCAGGAAAGCCTCTGTGCTTCTCCCTAGAGCACACATCCCCTCTTACCTGCACAAACACCGAGGATCAGCATAACTCTGATTTACAGAAGAGCTTCTCAAGGTAATTTTCCAGCACAGAGCAAAACTCTTCATGCTTCCTCCACCTGAGCCATAGGAAACTACAAGCAAATGGAAAACTGAGACAGAATATACAGGAAAAAAAAACCCTAATTCGGCACCAAAAAAGACCAGAAACAAGCCAAACTACAATAACTTTTGTCTCCCAACCCCACACACGAAAAGGCCGTGGGTTTCTGAAGCAAACTCCCACAGAACAACAGCCCCTGAACCCCACCACAGCTGTACCTGTTACCGCCTATGATATTAGACATACCTAAATACAGTCCCACACACCGCACCTTATGGAGAAGTAAATGAATAAGAAATAAATGAATATGTTCTCACTGCAATAAAATAGCCTGAAAAAGCCGCACACCCACACAGACAATCCGAAGACTTCCACACCAAGCCCATAAATGAGCGGCCGCCAATTTTGGGACCCTTTTGAACCCCCTCTCGGCTCGTGATTGGAGAGCTCGCTGAGGCAGCGGCAGCGCTGATTGGACAGAAGGCCCCGGGAACCGCCCCGCCCCGGCTCCGCCCCGAGTCCGGCCCCTCCCCCGGCTCCGCCCCGAGCCCGCCCCTCTCTCCCGGCTCCGCCCCCTCGGGCGGGCGCTGAGGGCCCGGCTCCGCCCCGAGCCCGGCCCCTCTCTCCCGGCTCCGCCCCTTCGGGCCGGCGCTGAGGGCCCGGCTCCGCCCCCGGCCGGCGCTGAGGGCCCGGCCCCGCCCCGTTCCCCCGGTCCACGCTGTGGTGAGTGTTGGTCAATTTCTTTACTTTCCAAGTCCAGTGACACTCCCAGCATGGGCTGTGCTCTGCTGGAGGAGCCGTTTGTGCCTCCTCAGCCTGTGGCAGTGAGCACACAGGGAAGCTCAAGGCAGATTTCCTGAGATTGTGTTCCCCACGTCACAGAAATCTAAGGGATTGAGGAGAAATCGAAGGAATTTGAGGAGAAACCTAAGGAATCCACGTATTAAATTTGCTATGGAGGCACTCGGCTCCTATGCCAACAATTTTGCCACTCCCGGGATGATGTTCCCCTCTATTGGAGTGCCTGGGATGTGATGGATTATTACTTGGAAACCAGGCAGAGGAGCTGTGCATGCAGCGCTTGGATTTTGACTTTGCCCCGAGATCCTTGCCTCCCTGCCAGCCCTTGCTGTTAGTAACGATTCCAAAGGAAAATTGTAAATGAAGGCTAATGATGGCTGGGGAATTTCCTTAGGAATTATGAACCTCACACATACGGAATTTTGGAAGTGGATCCCGATTTCAGCCTTGTACACCTGCAGGAGAAGAGGGATCCAGTGTGTCAGACAATGAAGGTGTCCAGGAAGGAGCAGCAAATCCCCTCTGCCCCTGCTGTCACACTCAGAGTGGCAGCCACAGGTGAGATGTAAAGGACGAAGAGGAGACACACAGCAGGTGAGACAGCCACAGGTGAGTGCTGTTAGGATAATGAAGTCACACGGCAGTGCCACGTGAGGGCAATTAAGGAGAACAATGAGCAACCAGGGCAGCCACAGGTGAGGGCTGTTAGGATAAGGGGGCTGCTTTAAAAGGGGACCCTCAGCTCACTCCGCCTTGGAGCTCCTGGAGAAGGGACCTTTGCCATGTGTTCCTGTGAGTGTCGCCTGGAAGGACGGTGAGAGCATCTCGTTAGATTTGGGGGTGCGCTTGGATGTGCAGCTTTGCTCAAAGGAGGTGCCGAGGAACGACCCTTTGTGCCGGCTGAACAGGTAAGTCAGTGTGGGTTTTTACGGGAGCTTTCTCTTTCTATTTTCAATTTTGCTTTGTTAATCCCTCTGCTGCTGTCTTTGGGGACACGTGTGCCCGTGCCTGCCCGTGAGTGCGAGTGCGTTCACTGCTGGGGTGGAATGTCGTAGCCGAGCATTGTTTTGGGGGTGGATGTCGTAGCGAGCATTGTTGGGGGGGGAGTGGGGGGGGGAGCGGCGGCACGGAGCTCTGCCGCTCGGTTTGGGCTGCGGGACCCCGGCCGGTAGCGGGGCGGGTGGGCGGGGGTCCCAGTACAGGGCAGCCTCAGCCTGGCGGAGAGCGCTTTGGTCCGGGAGCTGGGTTCCGTTCCGTGCCGGGAGGCGGGGCAGCCTCAGCCTGCGAGGGCGGTTTGGTACCGGGAGCTGGGTTCCGTTCTGTGCCGGGAGTGCGGGGCTGGCTCGGGCACCGAGCGCCTCCGCTCCTGGGGTCTCCCTGGTCCTCCCCCACCGTGGAACGGCGCCAGCCCCGGAGCGAGTCCAGGCATTGATGTTTGTTTGTTTTTTTTTTTTGTAGCTGACAAAGAGATAACAGCCCGCTGATAGCAGGAAATTCCTAGACGGCGAGACAGCCTTCTTTCACACCCGGCGTGGATTCTCATCCCGGACATCCAAAAGATAAGTGGGGGGCTACGGCTCACAGACGGGATGGAAGGAGGGTGGCGGGGGGGGGGAGGACTTTTGAGTCAGATTTGTAGGGCTT
Source organism: Acrocephalus arundinaceus (assembly GCA_021534815.1). Lineage (NCBI taxonomy): Eukaryota > Metazoa > Chordata > Aves > Passeriformes > Sylviidae > Acrocephalus > Acrocephalus arundinaceus. The sequence goes on along the minus strand of JAJEOU010002589.1, from coordinate 75,053 downwards.
GAAAGGTAAAGGACTTAAGGACTAGAGAGCATGCAGTGAAAAGGAGAGGTACAGGCTAGGATGCAAATTAGAGTACAGGCATACCAGCCCACACACCACCCCTGTTTCACTGAGGGCAGGTGCAGGCAGCAACACCAGTGCAGGACAGTGCCAGAAGCCCTGAACCATGCTGGCAGTAACCCTAGGGCTAGAGCCAGGCCAGGAGGATAGTGGGGAGCAGGGTCGACAGGGTTGGGGAAACAGGGGGTTTCCCGCCCCGCCCCTCCCTGCGGTCTCCTGTCTCTCCGCAGCCAGGGATTGCTTCCTTCCTTCCCTCCTCGAGGCGGCGATTGGTAGGCTTCGCGCCTTTGCCATCGCCAAGAGTTCGGCTCTGTCAGCCTCTGCCCTGACCTCAGGGCCACCTTTCCTTAGGGCAGGACAAACTGTGGATTTTGTGTTCCCGGCGTCGGGACACTCTTGGGACCCTGTGTTAAGGAGCGTCCCTGGCTGCAAGTGTAGGGCCTTAAAGAATTGGTGTTCAGCACAGGGGTGTGACAGTGACAGTGACAGAGGCTGAGGGAGAGCTTGAGAGGAAAAGGACTCAGGGGCCAGAGAGCACAGGGTGAAAATAGGGTACAGGCTAGGATGCAAATTAGAGTACAGGCACAGTGCCCCTGATTCCCTGAGAGCAGGTGCAGGCAGCAACCCTAAGGCTAGGGCTAGGCAGGGAGAGATAGTGGGGAGCAGAGTCTGGAGGGTTGGGGACAAGTGGGGGATGCCCACCCTGGGATCCCTGTCCTGCTGCAACCAGGGATGCTCACACCCCTTAGGGAGGCCGTGTGTGCTCAGTGCCAACAGCTCCGTGAAGGCTTTGGCTCTGCAAGTGTCACCTTCCAAGTGTGTGCGGCCCAAGGACCCGGGCATTCCTAGGAGAGGGTGAGTACCAGAGTTGTGGGGTTTGGGGGATGTCCTGCTAAAATCAGGCTTTGATATTTGGTTTCTTTCTTGCAGCTGACTGAGAGACAACAGCCCAGGGACAGCAGGGAACTCCCAGAGGACGAGTGACCTCCATGGCACCAGACTGGATTCTCATCCTGGACCATCCCAAAGATAAGTGGGGGGCTACGGGGGGATCAAAGTGGGGTGCAGGGTCAGGAGTCAGTGGGAGGGGTTTTTGAGTCAGGTTTGGAGGCAGGGATGTCCAAGATGTGATCCCTTGGACTACATAAAGGAGAAGTCTCATTTTTGATCACAGTGCTGTGGTGTGCATGGCAGAGCAGTCCCGGTGATGTTTTTTTCACTTGTCTGTTGTGCCTTCTGTTCTTTTGTGTGTCTTGTCTTTTGCCTTAGCCCTCAAGGGGCCTCTTGGAACTCTGGCATCAGTCTGAGCAATTCTGATCTTGGACAGGCATCTCAATCCCATCTCTCTTCAAAGCATCCAGGTCTTGTTCCCAGCTGTGTCCACAGCTGTGCCCTGCCCTGATCCATTATGGCAGGTTAGGTCTTGTAAGAGTGCAGAGATAGGCAGGGGATTCTGAGCACAGCATTCTCAGGCATCCATCTTTGTGGTTCTTGGAATAAAAGTCATCTTGTCATCATCTTGTTCCTTCACAGATCTCTGAGCCTGGCCAGCTCAGCTTTAGTCTCATCTCAGTCATCTCATTCTGAGTTCTCTTGGTCATCACAGTCATTCTTCTTGCTGAGAGTTTTCTGTCCCTGTTGTGTCCCCTGGTTTGTTGTGTCCTGTGTCACTGGTGTTGGTGTGTGTTTGGCCTGGACTGCTCTGCCCTGCTGCACAGCTGGGTGTAGGGGTAATAGGACAAGTGGTGGGGACTTGAAATTTGTAATGCTGGGTGTACTTGGACTCTCGAGGGTATTCCTTGATTGGCACAAGATGTCTGGAGCTTTTAAATTATCCTGCAGCACTCTGACTTTTGTTCTAACTTTCTTTCAGATGCAGATGGATTTACATCCATGGCAGAGCGCCCCCTGCTGGGTGAGGAGGGAGTTCCCCTGAGCAGGTCAGTCACTGTTTCTGTTGTAGAAGTGGAAATGGTGGCTCTGTTACAGCTCTGTTCTTTCTCTTTATTTGTAGGAATTAAAGGCAGATATCAGCAGTCAAGGTGAAGTGGGCAAGGTGAGCAGTGATGGGTGGACAGAAGCAGTTGCTGTTGCTGCAGTCTCACTTTCTGGTGCAACTCTAAGCATCCATTGCTGTGTGTTTAGGGCAGCCCACCCACACGAGGCCGAACATCCCTCACCAAGCTGACGACAGAGCCGATTCTCCTCCCTCGTGAGCCCTCCAGGAGCGTGACAGGAGTCTGTGATGAAGCCTTGATCTTCTCCATTTGAAGGTGCCCTCCAGGTACACTTTGGTAATGCCTGAGGAGAGGGGTGAGTCGTGGAGGCAGGGAGGAGGAGCGAGGGTCCCCTCAAGTTTCAGCAGTGCCCCATCCCTTGTCTCCTCTTTACCCAGGCACACCCTGCGCCATCAGCGTCAGCCTCCGAGCGCGGCCGAGGCGTGCGGCCCGAGGGCATTCCTGGGAGAGGGTGAGTACCAGAGTTGTGGGGTTTGGGGGATGTGCTGCTAAAATCAGGCATTCATGTTTGGCTTTCTTTCTTGCAGCTGACTGAGAGACAACAGCCCAGGGACAGCAGGGAATCCCAGAGGACGAGTGACCCTCCATGGCACCCGACTTGGATTCTCATCCTGGACCATCCCAAAGATAAGTGGGGGGCTACGGGGGGGATCAAAGTGGGGTGCAGGGTCAGGAGTCAGTGGGAGGGGTTTTTGAGTCAGGTTTGGAGGCAGGGATGTCCAAGATGTGATCCCTTGGACTACATAAAGGAGAAGTCTCATTTTTGATCACAGTGCTGTGGTGTGCATGGCAGAGCAGTCCCGGTGCATGTTTTTTTCACTTGTCTGTTGTGCCTTCTGTGTCTTTTGTGTGTCTTGTCTTTTGCCTTAGCCCTCAAGGGGCCTCTTGGAATCCTGGCATGAGTCTGAGCAATTCTGATCTTGGACAGGCATTCAATCCCATCTCTCTTCAAAGCATCCAGGTCTTGTTCCCAGCTGTGTCCACAGCTGTGCCCTGCCCTGATCCATTATGGCAGGTTAGGTCTTGTAAGAGTGCAGAGATAGGCAGGGGATTCTGAGCACAGCATTCTCAGGCATCCATCTTTGTGGTTCTTGGAATAAAAGTCATCTTGTCATCATCTTGTTCCTTCACGGATCTCTGAGCCTGGCCAGCTCAGCTTTAGTCTCATCTCAGTCATCTCATTCTGAGTTCTCTTGGTCATCACAGTCATTCTTCTTGCTGAGAGTTTTCTGTCCCTGTTGTGTCCCCTGGTTTGTTGTGTCCTGTGTCACTGGTGTTGGTGTGTGTTTGGCCTGGACTGCTCTGCCCTGCTGCACAGCTGGGTGTAGGGGTAATAGGACAAGTGGTGGGGACTTGAAATTTGTAATGCTGGGTGTACTTGGACTCTCGAGGGTATTCCTTGATTGGCACAAGATGTCTGGAGCTTTTAAATTATCCTGCAGCACTCTGACTTTTGTTCTAACTTTCTTTCAGATGCAGATGGATTTACATCCATGGCAGAGCGCCCCCTGCTGGGTGAGGAGGGAGTTCCCCTGAGCAGGTCAGTCACTGTTTCTGTTGGTAGAAGTGGAAATGGTGGCTCTGTTACAGCTCTGTTCTTTCTCTTTATTTGTAGGAATTAAAGGCAGATATCAGCAGTCAAGGTGAAGTGGGCAAGGTGAGCAGTGATGGGTGGACAGAAGCAGTTGCTGTTGCTGCAGTCTCACTTTCTGGTGCAACTCTAAGCATCCATTGCTGTGTGTTTAGGGCAGCCCACCCACACGAGGCCGAACATCCCTCACCAAGGGGACGACAGAGCCGATTCTCCTCCCTCGTGAGCCCTCCAGGAGCGTGACAGGAGTCTGTGATGAAGCCTTGATCTTCTCCATTTGAAGGTGCCCTCCAGGTACACTTTGGTAATGCCTGAGGAGCAGTGGGTGAGTCATGGAGGCAGGGAGGAGGAGCGAGGGTCCCCTCAAGTTTCAGCAGTGCCCCATCCCCTTGTCTCCTCTTTACCCAGGCACACCCTGCGCCATCAGCGTCAGCCTCCGAGCGCGGCCGAGGCGTGCGGCCCGAGGGCATTCCTGGGAGAGGGTGAGTACCAGAGTTGTGGGGTTTGGGGGATGTGCTGCTAAAATCAGGCATTCATGTTTGGCTTTCTTTCTTGCAGCTGACTGAGAGACAACAGCCCAGGGACAGCAGGGAATCCCAGAGGACGAGTGACCTCCATGGCACCCGACTTGGATTCTCATCCTGGACCATCCCAAAGATAAGTGGGGGGCTACGGGGGGGATCAAAGTGGGGTGCAGGGTCAGGAGTCAGTGGGAGGGGTTTTTGAGTCAGGTTTGGAGGCAGGGATGTCCAAGATGTGATCCCTTGGACTACATAAAGGAGAAGTCTCATTTTTGATCACAGTGCTGTGGTGTGCATGGCAGAGCAGTCCCGTGCATGTTTTTTTCACTTGTCTGTTGTGCCTTCTGTGTCTTTTGTGTGTCTTGTCTTTTGCCTTAGCCCTCAAGGGGCCTCTTGGAAACTCTGGCATCAGTCTGAGCAATTCTGATCTTGGACAGGCATTGCAATCCCATCTCTCTTCAAAGCATCCAGGTCTTGTTCCCAGCTGTGTCCACAGCTGTGCCCTGCCCTGATCCATTATGGCAGGTTAGGTCTTGTAAGAGTGCAGAGATAGGCAGGGGATTCTGAGCACAGCATTCTCAGGCATCCATCTTTGTGGTTCTTGGAATAAAAGTCATCTTGTCATCATCTTGTTCCTTCACAGATCTCTGAGCCTGGCCAGCTCAGCTTTAGTCTCATCTCAGTCATCTCATTCTGAGTTCTCTTGGTCATCACAGTCATTCTTCTTGCTGAGAGTTTTCTGTCCCTGTTGTGTCCCCTGGTTTGTTGTGTCCTGTGTCACTGGTGTTGGTGTGTGTTTGGCCTGGACTGCTCTGCCCTGCTGCACAGCTGGGTGTAGGGGTAATAGGACAAGTGGTGGGGACTTGAAATTTGTAATGCTGGGTGTACTTGGACTCTCGAGGGTATTCCTTGATTGGCACAAGATGTCTGGAGCTTTTAAATTATCCTGCAGCACTCTGACTTTTGTTCTAACTTTCTTTCAGATGCAGATGGATTTACATCCATGGCAGAGCGCCCCCTGCTGGGTGAGGAGGGAGTTCCCCTGAGCAGGTCAGTCACTGTTTCTGTTGGTAGAAGTGGAAATGGTGGCTCTGTTACAGCTCTGTTCTTTCTCTTTATTTGTAGGAATTAAAGGCAGATATCAGCAGTCAAGGTGAAGTGGGCAAGGTGAGCAGTGATGGGTGGACAGAAGCAGTTGCTGTTGCTGCAGTCTCACTTTCTGGTGCAACTCTAAGCATCCATTGCTGTGTGTTTAGGGCAGCCCACCCACACGAGGCCGAACATCCCTCACCAAGGGACGACAGAGCCGTTCTCCTCCCTCGTGAGCCCTCCAGGAGCGTGACAGGAGTCTGTGATGAAGCCTTGATCTTCTCCATTTGAAGGTGCCCTCCAGGTACACTTTGGTAATGCCTGAGGAGCAGGGGGTGAGTCATGGAGGCAGGGAGGAGGAGCGAGGGTCCCCTCAAGTTTCAGCAGTGCCCCATCCCCTTGTCTCCTCTTTACCCAGGCACACCCTGCGCCATCAGCGTCAGCCTCCGAGCGCGGCCGAGGCGTGCGGCCCGAGGGCATTCCTGGGAGAGGGTGAGTACCAGAGTTGTGGGGTTTGGGGGATGTGCTGCTAAAATCAGGCATTCATGTTTGGCTTTCTTTCTTGCAGCTGACTGAGAGACAACAGCCCAGGGACAGCAGGGAACTCCCAGAGGACGAGTGACCCTCCATGGCACCCGACTTGGATTCTCATCCTGGACCATCCCAAAGATAAGTGGGGGGCTACGGGGGGATCAAAGTGGGGTGCAGGGTCAGGAGTCAGTGGGAGGGGTTTTTGAGTCAGGTTTGGAGGCAGGGATGTCCAAGATGTGATCCCTTGGACTACATAAAGGAGAAGTCTCATTTTTGATCACAGTGCTGTGGTGTGCATGGCAGAGCAGTCCCAGTGCATGTTTTTTTCACTTGTCTGTTGTGCCTTCTGTGTCTTTTGTGTGTCTTGTCTTTTCCTTAGCCCTCAAGGGGCCTCTTGGAACTCTGGCATGATTCTGAGCAATTCTGATCTTGGACAGGCATTGCAATCCCATCTCTCTCCAGAAGCATCCAGGTCTTGTTCCCAGCTGTGTCCACAGCTGTGCCCTGCCCTGATCCATTATGGCAGGTTAGGTCTTGTAAGAGTGCAGAGATAGGCAGGGGATTCTGAGCACAGCATTCTCAGGCATCCATCTTTGTGGTTCTTGGAATAAAAGTCATCTTGTCATCATCTTGTTCCTTCACAGATCTCTGAGCCTGGCCAGCTCAGCTTTAGTCTCATCTCAGTCATCTCATTCTGAGTTCTCTTGGTCATCACAGTCATTCTTCTTGCTGAGAGTTTTCTGTCCCTGTTGTGTCCCCTGGTTTGTTGTGTCCTGTGTCACTGGTGTTGGTGTGTGTTTGGCCTGGACTGCTCTGCCCTGCTGCACAGCTGGGTGTAGGGGTAATAGGACAAGTGGTGGGGACTTGAAATTTGTAATGCTGGGTGTACTTGGACTCTCGAGGGTATTCCTTGATTGGCACAAGATGTCTGGAGCTTTTAAATTATCCTGCAGCACTCTGACTTTTGTTCTAACTTTCTTTCAGATGCAGATGGATTTACATCCATGGCAGAGCGCCCCCTGCTGGGTGAGGAGGGAGTTCCCCTGAGCAGGTCAGTCACTGTTTCTGTTGGTAGAAGTGGAAATGGTGGCTCTGTTACAGCTCTGTTCTTTCTCTTTATTTGTAGGAATTAAAGGCAGATATCAGCAGTCAAGGTGAAGTGGGCAAGGTGAGCAGTGATGGGTGGACAGAAGCAGTTGCTGTTGCTGCAGTCTCACTTTCTGGTGCAACTCTAAGCATCCATTGCTGTGTGTTTAGGGCAGCCCACCCACACGAGGCCGAACATCCCTCACCAAGGGACGACAGAGCCGTTCTCCTCCCTCGTGAGCCCTCCAGGAGCGTGACAGGAGTCTGTGATGAAGCCTTGATCTTCTCCATTTGAAGGTGCCCTCCAGGTACACTTTGGTAATGCCTGAGGAGCAGGGGGTGAGTCATGGAGGCAGGGAGGAGGGCGAGGGTCCCCTCAAGTTTCAGCAGTGCCCCATCCCCTTGTCTCCTCTTTACCCAGGCACACCCTGCGCCATCAGCGTCAGCCTCCGAGCGCGGCCGAGGCGTGCGGCCCGAGGGCATTCCTGGGAGAGGGTGAGTACCAGAGTTGTGGGGTTTGGGGGATGTGCTGCTAAAATCAGGCATTCATGTTTGGCTTTCTTTCTTGCAGCTGACTGAGAGACAACAGCCCAGGGACAGCAGGGAACTCCCAGAGGACGAGTGACCTCCATGGCACCCGACTGGATTCTCATCCTGGACCATCCCAAAGATAAGTGGGGGGCTACGGGGGGGATCAAAGTGGGGTGCAGGGTCAGGAGTCAGTGGGAGGGTTTTTGAGTCAGGTTTGGAGGCAGGGATGTCCAAGATGTGATCCCTTGGACTACATAAAGGAGAAGTCTCATTTTTGATCACAGTGCTGTGGTGTGCATGGCAGAGCAGTCCGGTGCATGTTTTTTTCACTTGTCTGTTGTGCCTTCTGTGTCTTTTGTGTGTCTTGTCTTTTGCCTTAGCCCTCAAGGGGCCTCTTGGAAACTCTGGCATGATTCTGAGCAATTCTGATCTTGGACAGGCATTGCAATCCCATCTCTCTTCAAAGCATCCAGGTCTTGTTCCCAGCTGTGTCCACAGCTGTGCCCTGCCCTGATCCATTATGGCAGGTTAGGTCTTGTAAGAGTGCAGAGATAGGCAGGGGATTCTGAGCACAGCATTCTCAGGCATCCATCTTTGTGGTTCTTGGAATAAAAGTCATCTTGTCATCATCTTGTTCCTTCACGGATCTCTGAGCCTGGCCAGCTCAGCTTTAGTCTCATCTCAGTCATCTCATTCTGAGTTCTCTTGGTCATCACAGTCATTCTTCTTGCTGAGAGTTTTCTGTCCCTGTTGTGTCCCCTGGTTTGTTGTGTCCTGTGTCACTGGTGTTGGTGTGTGTTTGGCCTGGACTGCTCTGCCCTGCTGCACAGCTGGGTGTAGGGGTAATAGGACAAGTGGTGGGGACTTGAAATTTGTAATGCTGGGTGTACTTGGACTCTCGAGGGTATTCCTTGATTGGCACAAGATGTCTGGAGCTTTTAAATTATCCTGCAGCACTCTGACTTTTGTTCTAACTTTCTTTCAGATGCAGATGGATTTACATCCATGGCAGAGCGCCCCCTGCTGGGTGAGGAGGGAGTTCCCCTGAGCAGGTCAGTCACTGTTTCTGTTGGTAGAAGTGGAAATGGTGGCTCTGTTACAGCTCTGTTCTTTCTCTTTATTTGTAGGAATTAAAGGCAGATATCAGCAGTCAAGGTGAAGTGGGCAAGGTGAGCAGTGATGGGTGGACAGAAGCAGTTGCTGTTGCTGCAGTCTCACTTTCTGGTGCAACTCTAAGCATCCATTGCTGTGTGTTTAGGGCAGCCCACCCACATGAGGATGAACTCCCTCACCAAGGGACGACAGAGCCCGTTCTCCTCCTTTGTGATACAACAGCCCCGTGACAGCAGGAAATTCCCAGAGGGAGAGCGACCTTTCTTCACTCAGACTGGATTCTCATCCCTGGCCCTCCCAGAAATAATTGGAGGGCTGTGAGAGGATTAAAGTGGGTGCAGGATCAGGAGTCAGTGGGAGGGATTTTTGAGTCAGGGGTGTCCAAGATGTTTCCCCTTAGGCAGGTAATGTGGAAGTCTCATTTTGATCACAGTGCTGTGGTGTGCATGGCAGAGCAGTCCTGGTGATGTTTTTTTCACTTGTCTGTTGTGCCTTCTGTGTCTTTTGTGTGTCTTGTCTTTTGCCTTAGCCCTCAAGGGCCTCTTGGAAACTCTGGCATGATTCTGAGCAATTCTGATCTTGGACAGGCATTGCAATCCCATCTCTCTTCAGAAAGCATCCAGGTCTTGTTCCCAGCTGTGTCCACAGCTGTGCCCTGCCCTGATCCATTATGGCAGGTTAGGTCTTGTAAGAGTGCAGAGATAGGCAGGGGATTCTGAGCACAGCATTCTCAGGCATCCATCTTTGTGGTTCTTGGAATAAAAGTCATCTTGTCATCATCTTGTTCCTTCACAGATCTCTGAGCCTGGCCAGCTCAGCTTTAGTCTCATCTCAGTCATCTCATTCTGAGTTCTCTTGGTCATCACAGTCATTCTTCTTGCTGAGAGTTTTCAGTCCCTGTTGTGTCCCCTGGTTTGTTGTGTCCTGTGTCACTGGTGTTGGTGTGTGTTTGGCCTGGACTGCTCCGCCCTGCTGCGCAGTTGGGTGTAGGGGTAATAGGACAAGTGGTGGGGACTTGAAATTTGTAATGCTGGGTGTACTTGGACTCTCGAGGGTATTCCTTGATTGGCACAAGATGTCTGGAGCTTTTAAATTATCCTGCAGCACTCTGACTTTTGTTCTAACTTTCTTTCAGATGCAGATGGATTTACATCCATGGCAGAGCGCCCCCTGCTGGGTGAGGAGGGAGTTCCCCTGAGCAGGTCAGTCACTGTTTCTGTTGGTAGAAGTGGAAATGGTGGCTCTGTTACAGCTCTGTTCTTTCTCTTTATTTGTAGGATTAAAGCGGATATCAGCAGTCAAGGTGAAGTGGGCAAGGTGAGCAGTGATGGGTGGACAGAAGCAGTTGCTGTTGCTGCAGTCTCACTTTCTGGTGCAACTCTAAGCATCCATTGCTGTGTGTTTAGGGGCAGCCCACCCACACGAGGCCGAACATCCCTCACCAAGCTGACGACAGAGCCGGTTCTCCTCCCTCGTGAGCCCTCCAGGAGCGTGACAGGAGTCTGTGATGAAACCTTGATCTTCTCCATTTGAAGGTGCCCTCCAGGTACACTTTGGTAATGCCTAAGGAGTTTGGGGTGAGTCATGGAGGCAGGGAGGAGGAGTGAGGGTCCCCTCAAGTTTCAGCAGTGCCCCATCACCTTGTCTCCTCTTTACCCAGGCACACCCTGCGCCATCAGCGTCAGCCTCCGAGTGCGGCCGAGGCGTGCGGCCCGAGGGCATTCCTGGGAGAGGGTGAGTACCAGAGTTTGGGGTTTGGGGGATGTCCTGCTAAAATCAGGCTTTGATATTTGGGTTTCTTTCTTGCAGCTGACTGAGAGACAACAGCCCAGGACAGCAGGGAATCCCAGAGGATGAGTGACCTCCATGGCACCCGACTGGATTCTCATCCTGGACCATCCCAAAGATAAGTGGGGGCTACGGGGGGATCAAAGTGGGGTGCAGGGTCAGGAGTCAGTGGGAGGGTTTTTGAGTCAGGTTTGGAGGCAGGGATGTCCAAGATGTGATCCCTTGGACTACATAAAGGAGAAGTCTCATTTTTGATCACAGTGCTGTGGTGTGCATGGCAGAGCAGTCCTGGTGAGTGTTTTTTTCACTTGTCTGTTGTGCCTTCTGTGTCTTTTGTGTGTCTTGTCTTTTGCCTTAGCCCTCAAGGGGCCTCTTGGCATCCCTGGCATGATTCTGAGCATTCTATCTTGGACAGGCATTGCAATCCCATCTCTCTCCAGAGCATCCAGTCCGTCTTGTTCCCAGCTGTGTCCACAGCTGTGCCTGCCCTGATCCATTATGGCAGGTTAGGTCTTGTAAGAGTGCAGAGATAGGCAGGGGATTCTGAGCACAGCATTCTCAGGCATCCATCTTTGTGGTTCTTGGAATAAAGTCATCTTGTCATCATCTTGTTCCTTCACGGATCTCTGAGCCTGGCCAGCTCAGCTTTGTCTATCTCAGTCATCTCATTCTGAGTTCTCTTGGTCATCACAGTCATTCTTCTTGCTGAGAGTTTTCTGTCCCTGTTGTGTCCCCTGGTTTGTTGTGTCCTGTGTCACTGGTGTTGGTGTGTGTTTGGCCTGGACTGCTCTGCCCTGCTGCGCAGTTGGGTGTAGGGGTAATAGGACAAGTGTGGGGACATGAAATTGTAATGCTGGGTGTACTTGGACTCTCGAGGGTATTCCTTGATTGGCACAAGATGTCTGGAGCTTTTAAATTATCCTGCAGCACTCTGACTTTTGTTCTAACTTTCTTTCAGATGCAGATGGATTTACATCCATGGCAGAGCGCCCCCTGCTGGGTGAGGAGGGAGTTCCCCTGAGCAGGTCAGTCACTGTTTCTGTTGGTAGAAGTGGAAATGGGGGCTCTGTTACAGCTCTGTTCTTTCTCTTTATTTGTAGAATTAAAGGCAGATATCAGCAGTCAAGGTGAAGTGGGCAAGGTGAGCAGTGATGGTGGACAGAAGCAGTTGCTGTTGCTGCAGTGTCACTTTCTGCTGCAACTCTAAGCATCCATTGCTGTGTGTTTAGGGCAGCCCACCCACATGAGGATGAACTCTTCTCACCAAGGGGACGACAGAGCCCGTTCTCCTCCTTTGTGATACAACAGGCCCGTGACAGCAGGAAATTCCCAGAGGAGAGTGACCTTCTTCACTCCAGACTGGATTCTCATCCCTGGCCCTCCCAGAAATAATTGGAGGGCTGTGAGAGGATTAAAGTGGGGTGCAGGATCAGGAGTCAGTGGGAGGGATTTTTGAGTTGGGGTGTCCAAGATGTTTCCCTTAGGTAGGTAATGTGGAAGTCTCATTTTTGATCACAGTGCTGTGGTGTGCATGGCAGAGCAGTCCTGGTGAGTGTTTTTTCACTTGTCTGTTGTGCCTTCTGTGTCTTTTGTGTGTCTTGTCTTTTGCCTTAGCCCTCAAGGGGCCTCTTGGAAACTCTGGATCATCTGAGCATTTCTGATCTTGGACAGGCATTGCAATCCATCTCTCTCCAAAGCATCCAGGTCTTGTTCCCAGCTGTGTCCACAGCTGTGCCCTGCCCTGATCCATTAGGGCAGGTTAGTCTTGTAAGAGTGCAGAGATAGGCAGGGATTCTGAGCACAGCATCTCAGGCATCCATCTTTGTGTTCTTGGCATAAAAGTCATCTTGTCATCATCTTGTTCCTTCACGGATCTCTGAGCCTGCCAGCTCAGCTTTAGTCTCATCTCAGTCATCTCATTCTGAGTTCTCTGGTCATCACAGTCATTCTTCTTGCTGAGAGTTTTCTGTCCCTGTTGTGTCCCCTGGTTTGTTGTGTCCTGTGTCACTGGTGTTGGTGTGTGTTTGGCCTGGACTGCTCTGCCCTGCTGCACAGTTGGGTGTAGGGGTAATAGGACAAGTGGTGGGGACTTGAAATTTGTAATGCTGGTGTACTTGGACTCTCGAGGGTATTCCTTGATTGGCACAAGATGTCTGGAGCTTTTAAATTATCCTGCAGCACTCTGACTTTTGTTCTAACTTTCTTTCAGATGCAGATGGATTTACATCCATGGCAGAGCGCCCCCTGCTGGGTGAGGAGGGAGTTCCCCTGAGCAGGTCAGTCACTGTTTCTGTTGGTAGAAGTGTAAATGGTGGCTCTGTTACAGCTCTTTCTTTCTCTTTATTTGTAGGAATTAAAGGCGGATATCAGTGGCAAGGTGAGGCAGTGGATGGGTGGACAGAAGCAGTTGCTGTTGCTGCAGTCTCACTTTCTGGCTGCACTCTAAGCATCCATTGCTGTGTGTTTAGGGCAGCCCATCCACATGAGGCCTAAACATCCCTCACCAAGCTGACGACAGAGCCGGTTCTCCTCCCTCGTGACCCCTCCAGGAGCGTGACAGGAGTCTGTGATGAAGCCTTGATCTTCTCCATTTGAAGGTGCCCTCCAGGTACGCTTTGGTATGCCTGAGGAGCAGGGGGTGAGTCATGGAGGCAGGGAGGAGGCGCGAGGGTCCCCTCAAGTTTCAGCAGTGCCCCATCCCCTTGTCTCCTCTTTACCCAGGCACAAACTGCGCCATCAGCGTCAGCCTCCGAGCGCGGCCGAGGCGTGCGGCCCGAGGGCATTCCTGGGAGAGGGTGAGTACCAGAGTTGTGGGGTTTGGGGGATGTGCTGCTAAAATCAGGCTTTGATATTTGGTTTCTTTCTTGCAGCTGACTAGAGACAACAGCCCAGTGACAGCAGGAAATCCCAGAGAGAGTGACCCTCCATGGCACCCGACGTGGATTCTCATCCTGGACCATCCAAAGATAAGTGGGGGGCTACGGGGGGATCAAAGTGGGGTGCAGGGTCAGGAGTCAGTGGAGGGGTTTTTGAGTCAGGTTTGGGGCAGGGATGTCCAAGATGTGATCCCTTGGACTACATAAAGGAGAAGTCTCATTTTTGATCATAGTGCTGTGGTGTGCATGGCAGAGCAGTCCCAGTGCATGTTTTTTTTTCACTTGTGTGTTGTTCCTTTTGTTTTCTTTTGTGTATCTTGTCTTTTGCCTTAGCCCTCAAGGGGCCTCTTGCATCCCTGGCATGATTCTGAGCATTTCTAATCTTGGACAGGCATTGCAATCCCATCTCTCTCCAGAAGCATCCAGTCCATTTCTTTTCAGATCTTTTCCCAGCTGTGTCCACAGCTGTGCCCTGTCCTGATCTATTATGGCAGGTTAGGTCTTGTAAGAGTGCAGAGATAGGCAGGGGATTCTGAGCACAGCATTCTCAGGCATCCATCTTTGTGGTTCTTGGAATAAAAGTCATCTTGTCATCATCTTGTTCCTTCACGGATCTCTGAGCCTGGCCAGCTCAGCTTTAGTCTCATCTCAGTCATCTCCTTCTGAGTTCTCTTGGTCATCACAGTCATTCTCTTGCTGAGAGTTTTCTGTCCCTGTTGTGTCCCCTGGTTTGTTGTGTCCTGTGTCACTGGTGTTGGTGTGTGTTTGGCCTGGACTGCTCTGCCCTGCTGCGCACTTGGGTGTAGGGGTAATAGGACAAGTGGTGGGACTTGAAATTTGTAATGCTGGGTGTACTTGGACTCTCGAGGGTATTCCTTGATTGGCACAAGATGTCTGGAGCTTTAAATTATCCTGCAGCACTCTGAGTTTTGTTCTAACTTCTTTCAGTGCAGATGGATTTACATCCATGGCAGAGCGCCCCTGCTGGGTGAGGAGGAGTTCCCTGAGCAGGTCAGTCACTGTTTCTGTTGGTAGAAGTGGAAATGGTGGCTCTGTTACAGCTCTGTTCTTTCTCTTATTGTAGGAATTAAAGGCAGATATCAGCAGTCAAGGTGAAGTGGGCAAGGTGAGCAGTGATGGGTGGACAGAAGCAGTTGCTGTGGCAGTCTCACTTTCTGGGCAACTCTAAGCATCCATGCTGTGTGTTTAGGGCAGCCCACCCACACGAGGCCGAACATCCCTCACCAAGGGACGACAGAGCCGGTTCTCCTCCCTCGTGAGCCCTCCAGGAGCGTGACAGAGTCTGTGATGAAGCCTTGATCTTCTTCCATTTGAAGGTGCCCTCCAGGTACACTTTGGTAATGCCTGAGGAGCAGGGGTGAGTCATGGAGGCAGGGAGAGGAGCGAGGGTCCCCTCAAGTTTCAGCAGTGCCCCATCACCTTGTCTCTCTTTACCCAGGCACACCCTGCGCCATCAGCGTCAGCCTCCGAGCGCGCCGAGGCGTGCGGCCCGAGGGCATTCCTGGGAGAGGGTGAGTACCAGAGTTGTGGGGTTGGGGGATGTGCTGCTAAATCAGGCATTCAGTTGGTTTCTTTCTTGCAGCTGACTGAGAGACAACAGCCCAGGGACAGCAGGGAATCCCAGAGGATGAGTGACCCTCCATGGCACCCGATTGGATCTCATCCTGGACCATCCCCAAAGATAAGTGGGGGCTACGGGGGGATCAAAGTGGGTGCAGGGTCAGGAGTCAGTGGGAGGGTTTTTGAGTCAGGTTTTGGAGGCAGGGATGTCCAAGATGTGATCCCTTGGACTACGTAAAGGAGAAGTCTCATTTTGATCACAGTGCTGTGGTGTGCATGGCAGAGCAGTCCAGTGCATGTTTTTTCACTTGTCTGTTGTGCCTTCTGTGTCTTTTGTGTGTCTTGTTTTTCCTTAGCCCCAAGGGGCCTCTTGGAAACTCTGCATCAGTCTGAGCAATTCTGATCTTGGACAGGCATTGCAATCCCATCACTCTCAAAACATCCCAGGCTTGTTCCCAGCTGTGTCCACAGCTGTGCCCTGCCCTGATCCATTATGGCAGGTTAGGTCTGTAGAGTGCAGAGATAGGCAGGGGATTCTGAGCACAGCATTCTCAGGCATCCATCTTTGTGGTTCTTGGAATAAAAGTCATCTTGTCATCATCTTGTTCCTTCACAGATCTCTGAGCCTGGCCAGCTCAGCTTTAGTCTCATCTCAGTCATCTCATTCTGAGTTCTCTTGGTCATCACAGTCATTCTTCTTGCTGAGAGTTTTCTGTCCCTGTTGTGTCCCCTGGTTTGTTGTGTCCTGTGTCACTGGTGTTGGTGTGTGTTTGGCCTGGACTGCTCTGCCCTGCTGCACAGCTGGGTGTAGGGGTAATAGGACAAGTGTGGGGACTTGAAATTTGTAATGCTGGGTGTACTTGGACTCTCGAGGGTATTCCTTGATTGCCACAAGATGTCTGGAGCTTTTAAATTATCCTGCAGCACTCTGACTTTTGTTCTAACTTTCTTTCAGATGCAGATGGAAGATCAGGCAAACAAACCCAAAACCAGTGACACAGGACCAACAAACCAGGGGACACAACAGGGACAGAAAACTCTCAGCCAAGAAGATGACTGTGATGACCAAGAGAACTCAGAATGAGATGACTGAGATGAGACTAAAGCTGAGCTGGCCAGGCTCAGAGATCCGTGAAGGAACAAGATGATGACAAGATGACTTTTATTTCCAAGAACCACAAAGATGGATGCCTGAGAATGCTGTGCTCAGAATCCCCTGCCTATCTCTGCACTTCTTAAAGACCTAACTGCCATAATGGATCAGGGGCAGGGCACAGCTGTGGACACAGCTGGGAAAGGACCTGGATGTTTTTGAGAGGGATGGGATTGCAATGCCTGTCCAAGATCAGAATTG
The DNA here is from genome assembly GCA_021534815.1 of Acrocephalus arundinaceus. Lineage (NCBI taxonomy): Eukaryota > Metazoa > Chordata > Aves > Passeriformes > Sylviidae > Acrocephalus > Acrocephalus arundinaceus. Next base: position 58,914 of record JAJEOU010002589.1, on the reverse strand, counting down.
CTCAGACTGATGCCAGAGTTCCAAGAGGCCCCTTGAGGGCTAAGGTAAAAGACAAGACACACAAAAGACACAGAAGGCAACAGACAAGTGAAAAAAACACTCACTGGACTGCTCTGCCATGCACACCACAGCACTGTGATCAAAAATGAGACTTCTCCTTTATGTAGTCCAAGGGATCACATCTTGGACATCCCTGCCTCCAAACCTGACTCAAAAACCCCTCCACTGACTCCTGACCCTGCACCCCACTTTGATCCCCCCGTAGCCCCACTTATCTTTGGGATGGTCCAGGATGAGAATCCAAGTCGGGTGCCATGGAGGGTCACTCATCCTCTGGGAATTCCCTGCTGTCACTGGGCTGTTGGCTCTCAGTCAGCTGCAAGAAAGAAAACCAAACATGAATGCCTGATTTTAGCAGGACATCCCCAAACCCCAAAACTCTGGTACTCACCCTCTCCCAGGAATGCCCTCGGGCCGCACGCCTCGGCCGCGCTCGGAGGCTGACGCTGATGGCGAGGGTGTGCCTGGGTAAAGAGGAGACAAGGGGATGGGGCACTGCTGAAACTTGAGGGACCCTCACTCCTCCTCCCTGCCTCCATGACTCACCCCCTGCTCCTCAGGCATTACCAAAGTGTACCTGGAGGGCACCTTCAAATGGAGAAGATCAAGGCTTCATCACAGACTCCTGTCACGCTCCTGGAGGGCTCACGAGGGAGGAGAACCGGCTCTGCCGTCAGCTTGGTGAGGGATGTTCGGCCTCGTGTGGGTGGGCTGCCCTAAACACACAGCAATGGATGCTTAGAGTTGCACCAGAAAGTGAGACTGCAGCAACAGCAACTGCTTCTGTCCACCCATCACTGCTCACCTTGCCCACTTCACCTTGACTGCTGATATCCGCCTTTAATTCCTACAAATAAAGAGAAAGAACAGAGCTGTAACAGAGCCCCCATTTCCACTTCTACCAACAGAAACAGTGACTGACCTGCTCAGGGGAACTCCCTCCTCACCCAGCAGGGGGCGCTCTGCATGGATGTAAATCCATCTGCATCTGAAAGAAAGTTAGAACAAAAGTCAGAGTGCTGCAGGATAATTTAAAAGCTCCAGACATCTTGTGCCATCAAGGAATACCCTCGAGAGTCCAAGTACACCCAGCATTACAAATTTCATGTCCCCACCACTTGTCCTATTACCCCTACACCCAACTGCGCAGCAGGGCGGAGCAGTCCAGGCCAAACACACACCAACACCAGTGACACAGGACACAACAAACCAGGGGACACAACAGGGACAGAAAACTCTCAGCAAGAAGAATGACTGTGATGACCAAGAGAACTCAGAATGAGATGACTGAGATGAGACTAAAGCTGAGCTGGCCAGGCTCAGAGATCTGTGAAGGAACAAGATGATGACAAGATGACTTTTATTCCAAGAACCACAAAGATGGATGCCTGAGAATGCTGTGCTCAGAATCCCCTGCCTATCTCTGCACTCTTACAAGACCTAACCTGCCATAATGGATCAGGGCAGGGCACAGCTGTGGACACAGCTGGGAACAAGACCTGGATGCTTTGAAGAGAGATGTGATTGTGATGCCTGTCCAAGATCAGAATTGCTCAGACTGATGCCAGTTTCCAAGAGGCCCCTTGAGGGCTGAGGAAAAAGACAAGACACACAAAAGAAACAAAAGGCACAACAGACAAGTGAAAAAACAGGAACCAGGACTGCTCTGCCATGCACACCACAGCACTGTGATCAAAAATGAGACTTCTCCTTCATGCAGTCCAAGGGATCACATCTTGGACATCCCTTTCTCCAAATCTGAATCAAAAATCCTCCCACTGACTCCTGACCCTGCACCCCACTTTGATCCCCCCCCCCCGTAGCCCCCACTTATCTTTGGGATGGTCCTGGATGAGAATCCAAGTCGGGTGCCATGGAGGGTCACTCATCCTCTGGGATTTCCCTGCTGTCACTGGGCTGTTGGCTCTCAGTCAGCTGCAAGAAAGAAAACCAAATATCAAAGCCTGATTTTAGCAGGACATCCCCCAAACCCCACAACTCTGCTACTCACCGTCTCCTAGGAATGCCCGGGTCCTTGGGCCGCACACACTTCGAAGGTGACACTTGCAGAGCCAAAGCCTTCACGGAGCTGTTGGCACTGAGCACACACGGCCTCCCTAAGGGGTGTGAGCATCCTGGTTGCAGCGGGACAGGGATCCCAGGGTGGGCATCCCCCAGCTGTCCCCAACCCTCCAGACTCTGCTCCCCACTATCTCTCCCTGCCTAGCCCTAGCCTTAGGGTTGCTGCCTGCACCTGCTCTCAGGGAATCAGGGGCACTGTGCCTGTACTCTAATTTGCATCCTAGCCTGTACTCCTATTTTCACCCTGTGCTCTCTGGCCCCTGAGTCCTTTTCCTCTCAAGCTCTCCCTCAGCCTCTGTGTGTCACTGTCACACCCCTGTGCTGAACACCAATTCTTTAAGGCCTACACTTGCAGCCAGGGACGCTCCTTAACACAGGGTCCCAAGAGTGTCCCGACGCCGGGAACACAAAATCCACAGTTTGTCCTGCCCTAAGGAAAGGTGGCCCTGAGGTCAGGGCAGAGGCTGACAGAGCCGAACTCTTGGCGATGGCAAAGGCGCGAAGCCTACCAATCGCCGCCTCGAGAGGGAAGGAAGGAAGCAATCCTGGCTGCGGAGAGACAGGAGACCGCAGGGAGGGGCGGGGCGGGAAACCCCCTGTTTCCCCAACCCTGTCGACCCTGCTCCCCACTATCCTCCTGGCCTGGCTCTAGCCCTAGGGTTACTGCCAGCATGGTTCAGGGCTTCTGGCACTGTCCTGCACTGGTGTTGCTGCCTGCACCTGCCCTCAGTGAAACAGGGGTGGTGTGTGGGCTGGTATGCCTGTACTCTAATTTGCATCCTAGCCTGTACCTCTCCTTTTCACTGCATGCTCTCTAGTCCTTAAGTCCTTTACCTGTCAAGCCCTACAACCCTGACTCAAAAATCCTCCCCCGCCCCGCCACCCTCCTTCCATCCCCTCTGTGAGCCGTAGCCCCCCCACTTATCTTTTGGATGTCCGGGGATGAGAATCCACGCCGGGTGTGAAAGAAGGCTGTCTCGCCGTTTGGGAATTCCCTGCTGTTACCGGGCTGTTATCTCTTTGTCAGCTACAAAAAAGAAAAACAAACATCAATGCCAGGACTCGCTCCGGGGCTGGCGCCGTTCCACGGTGTGGGGGGACCGGGGAGACCCCGCGAGCCCCGGAAGCGGCAGCACTCGGTGCCCGGGCCGGCCCCGCACTTCCGGCACCGAACCCGGCTCCCGGCATCAAAGCCACCGCTCCAGCACGCTGGACTGTCCCGCACTCCCGGCACCAAACCGAACCCGGCTCTCAGCACCAAACCCTAACCCTCCGGCATGCTGGGCTGCCCTGTACTAGACCCCCGCACGCCCCGCGGTACCGGACCGGGGGACCCTGGCGGCGCCCGAGCCCCGTGCCCGGAGCGGGCAGGGAGCTCCGTGCCGCGCCTCCCGCCTGCCCACCCGGCACAGCTCGCCCCGCACCGGCCGGGCTCGCTGCACCATTCCCACCAAAACATTGCTCGGCTGCGACATTCCCACCAAAACAATGAATGCCAGCGGTGAAACTGCCGGGGCACGGCCAAAAGTACCCCCAAACACAGCAGCACAACCCGCTTCAAATACCAGAAAAGCCGGGGTTTCCTTCAATTTAACCCCTGAAACTGAGGCAACAGCAGGCATTCGCCTCACCTTAAACCAGTATAATGGCAAATAAATGTATTCTTCCCTTCAATTTAGTCCCCGACAAAAGCAGAAAAGGAGAGGTTTCCCTCAAGTCTCTCAAACGATGGGGAAAGGGAGATTTTTTACCAATAAGAACGGAAGAGGAGTTTCTTCCTTCAGTTTAAACTCCTTTTGCCCTCATAACCCCCATTATTTTCTAGGGACACCACAGAGGGATTAACAAAGTGAAATTGAAAATAGAAAAGAGAAAAGCTCCCCGTAAAAACCCACACTGACTTACCTGTTCAGCCGGCACAGAGGGTCGTTCCTCGGCACCTCCTTTGAGCAAAGCTGCACATCCAAGCGCACCCCCAAATCCAACGAGATGCTCTCACCGTCCTTCCAGGCGACACTCACAGGAACACATGGCAAAGGTCCCTTCTCCAGGAGCTCCAAGGCGGAGTGAGCTGAGGGTCCCCTTTTAAAGCAGCCCCCTTATCCAACAGCCCTCACCCGTGGCTGCCCTGGTTGCTCATTGTTCTCCTTAATTGCCCTCACGTGGTACTGCCGTGTGACTTCATTATCCTAACAGCTCTCACCTGGGGCAGCTGCCACTCCGAGTGTGACAGCAGGGGCAGAGGGGGATTTGCTGCTCCTTCCCTGGACACCTCATTGTCTGCACCTGACACACTGGGGCACCGGGCTTGCCTTGCTGTGGATAAGGATCCCTCTTCTCTTGCAGGTGCCCAAGGCTAAAATTGGGATCCACTTCCAAAATTCCGTATGTGTGAGGTTCATAATCCCTAAGGTGACACAGACTGCCCGGAGTCCAGCTGCTGAAGCGAGGTCAGGTGCCCCATCGTGTCCTACCCCATTCTCCGTGGTGCTGGAGCCATCCTCCCTGGGAAAGGGCCAGAATCAGGTGCCACAGACCCACAGCTGCAGGAGCCGAGCGCCTCCATAGCAAATTTATACGTAGATCCTTTAGATTTTCCTCAGATCCCTTCGATTTCTGTGACGTGGGGAACACGGCAGAAGGAAATCTGCCTTGAGCTTCCCTGTTTGCTCACTGCCACAGGCTGAGGAGGCACAAACAGCTCCTCCAGCAGAGCACAGCCCATGCTGGGGGCTGTCACCAGAGCTGGAAAGTAAAGAAGTTGACCAACACTCACCACAGCCCAGGCCGGGGGAGCGGGGCGGGCTCGGGGCGGGCTCGGGCCAGGTTCGGGCCGGGCTCGGGCCGGGTTCGGGCCGGGCTCGGGCCGGGCTCGGATCAGTCTCAGGGTCCCTGGTGCTGGATCTCCATCCCTGTGGGTGCTCCTGGGTAGCAGCGCTCAGGGCCATTGCTGAGCTGCTCCTCGGGAGGTTCTTTGCAAAGCTCTTTCAAGGAAAATGTCAAACGAATCGGGTACAAGCCTCAAAAACTGTTCCGAGTTTTATTCTGATATTGATATAAGGGAAGTAAGGGACAGGATTTGGTGTGCCTTGGAGATGTCGTTTAGGGAGTACAAACTGCACAGAATTATCTCAGCAGGGTGGGAGAAATGACAGCTTTGTCCTCCAATCCCTTTTGGGTGAGGTGATTTTTGGGCGGTTTTTCAAGGTGAGTGGCAGTGCAAGGTTCCCAGATGTGCTGAGCTCTGCTGGGACCGCTGTTAGTAACTTTGGAACAATCTGGAACCCCCGGGCCCCGATGTCCCTGTGCAGGAGGCATTGGGCACTCCCAGGGCAGCCGGAGCCCTCGGGGCTGGCTGATTTTCTAGGAATGTGTTGTGTGGTTTTCGGGCTTTTCTGCTGTTTTGGAGCTTGGTTTCCTGCTGCTGGGACATTCCAGCGTCTTGGGCCAGGTCACAAAATCCAGGTGTTCAAAATCCCTGAGGCTGTGGGGGCCTGGGACCCTCCCAGAGCATCCCTGGCTTCATCCCAGGGAAATAAACTCTGGAAATTGGAGAGTGACCGGCTGGGGCGAGTTCTGTGCACCCAAACCACGGCCCCAAACGCGGGAGCTGCTCTGGGCCACCTTTCCCAGCTTGGGGAACCCCTGCAGGAGCCCAAAAACTCTGCACCACCCCAGAAATCCTGCGGAGTCTCCAAAATCCTTCAGGAGTCCCACAGGTCCACCGCAAAACTGGGGCTGGAAATACCCAAATTCCTCCCCAAATTCCTCCGTGGAGCCCCTCAAAATCTTCCCCAGGACCTCCCAACCCCCACCCCGAGCACCCCAGGTCCCCCAAACCCCCCAAAAATCGAGGCTGAGGCGGTGCCAAAGCTCAGTGGCCACTTTATAAAAAGGGGGGGCCCGGGGGCCCCCCCGTATCAACATATGTACAGGGGGAGGGGCATGTACAGGTATTTACACCCCCCGGGGGTATTTACAGAGCCGGGGGAGGGGCGGCCCGGGGTGGGGGGAGGGAGCTGGGGGGGGAGGGGCAGACCACCACCACCCCCCCTTCCCCTCCCCCCCCCCAGCAGGGTCGCGGCCCCTCCCCCTCCCCAGACACGCCCCGAGTTTCTACAAGAAACAGCCAAAAAAAAGGGAGAAAAAAGCCTTTTTCGAGGGGCGGTGACGTCACCATGACGTCATCGCGACGGGGTCGATGGCGATGGCGTCACGGCCGTGCCCACGGTGGCCCCCGAGGTCAAAGGTCACTCGTGGCCACCTCTCTGGCCACCCACGGTGTCCTGGGGTCACCTGCTGCAGCTTGGCCACGGTGGCCAGAGGGCGACTCTGGGGGTCCTCATGTCTGTGGTGGTCCCTGGGGTCAGCCCTGGTGGCCAAACGCCAACACTGGTAGCCAAATGTCCACCCTGGTGGCCAAACACCAAACCTGGTGGCCAAACGTCAACCCTGGTGGCCAAACACTAACCATGGTGGCCAAATGTCAACCCTGGGTTGTCCTCGTGTCTGTGGTGGCCAAACACCAAACCTGGTGGCCAAACATCAACCCTGGTGGCCAAAGGCCAACTCTGGTGGCCAAACTCCAACCATGGTGGCCAGAAGCCAACCCCGGTGACCTAAGGCCAATCATGGTGGCCAAACTGCCAACTGTGGCATCAACCCTGGTGGCCAAATGTCAGTTCTGGCAGCCAAACCTCAACCATGGCGGCCAAAACTCTGCAGCCACCGCCGTGGCTGTCCCCGTGGCTGTCCCACATCACCCCAGGTGTCCCCAGGTGTCCCTGGATGTCCCCAGGTGTCCCTGGATGTCACTCAGCTAGTTGAGGGTGCCACGGCAGCTCTCGGTGCGGCACAGGCACGGGATCTCACAGCCACCACCCCAGGTGTCCCAGGTGTCCCTGTCAGGTGTCCCCGTGGATGTCCCCAGGTGTCCCCTGGGTGTCCCTGGTGTCCCCAGGTGTCCCCAGCTGTCCCCAGGTGTCCTGCCTAGTTGAGGGTGCCGCGGCAGCTCTCGGTGCGGCACAGGCACGGGATCTCACAGCCACCACCCCGGGTGTCCCCAGGTGTCCCTGGATGTCCCCAGCTGTCCCCAGGTGTCCTGCCTAGTTGAGGGTGCCGCGGCAGCTCTCGGTGCGGCACAGGCACGGGATCTTGGTGTCCTCGATGGGGAATTTGTAGTCGTAGGTGATCTCCTCGTTGACGCCGATCGGCTGCTTGGAGTAGATGACGATTTTCTTCTGCGCCTCGATGGTGATCACCTTGGCGTAGCAGTTGGGCTGGGGGCACAGGGAGGGGTCAGCGGGGACGTCCGGGTGTCCCCAGTGCCCCCTGGTTTCCCCCCCAAGAGTCCCCAATGTCCCCTGGTGTCCCCCGGTGTCCCCTGGTATCTCCAGGTCCCCCCCAAGTGTCCCCAAGTGTTCCCTCGGTATTCTCCAGTATCCCCCAGTGTCCCCCGGGTGTGTCCCAGCCCCCCCAGGTGTTCCCAGGTATCCCCCCAGTGTCCCCAGGTGTCTCACCGTGCAGCAGTGGTTGATGAACCCGGCCAGGTTGCCACATTTGGTGGCATCAATGATGGTGTCCCCAGTGTCCCCAGGTGTGTCCCAGCCCTCCCAGGTGTCCCCAGGTGTGTCCCCAATGTCCCCCAGGTGTCTCACCGTGCAGCAGTGGTTGATGAACCTGGCCAGGTTGCCACATTTGGTGGCATCGATGATGGTGTCGTGGTCCACGCGGAACAGGTAACTGCTGCCGATGCCCTCCTGCGCGTAGCGCTTCTCACGCATGTCCGCCACCACCTGGGGACACCACGGGGACACCAAGGGGACACCAAGGGGTCAGCGTGAGGTCACTGAGCCACCCCGGCAGCACTGGGGCCCCTCGTGCCAACCACAGTGGGCAGAGGTCAGCTGTGCTAGCCAAAGGTCAGCTGTGCTGGCCAAAGGTCAGCTGTGCTAGCCAAAGGTCAGGTGTGCTGGCCAAAGGTCAGCTGTGCTAGCCAAAGGTCAGCTGTGCTGGCCAAAGGTCAGCTGTGCTAGCCAAAGGTCAGGTGTGCTGGCCAAAGGTCAGCTGTGCTAGCCAAAGGTCAGCTGTGCTGGCCAAAGGTCAGGTGTGCTAGCCAAAGGTCAGCTGTGCTAGCCAAAGGTCAGGTGTGCTGGCCAAAGGTCAGCTGTGCTAGCCAAAGGTCAGCTGTGCTAGCCAAAGGTCAGGTGTGCTAGCCAAAGGTAAGGTGTGCTAGCCAAAGGTCAGCTGTGCTAGCCAAAGGTCAGGTGTGCTGGCCAAAGGTCAGCTGTGCTAGCCAAAGGTCAGCTGTGCTAGCCAAAGGTCAGGTGTGCTGGCCAAAGGTCAGGTGTGCTAGCCAAAGGTCAGCTGTGCTGGCCAAAGGTCAGGTGTGCTAGCCAAAGGTCAGGTGTGCTGGCCAAAGGTCAGCTGTGCTAGCCAAAGGTCAGGTGTGCTAGCCAAAGGTCAGGTGTGCTGGCCAAAGGTCAGCTGTGCTGGCCAAAGGTCAAGTGTGCTGGCCAGAGGTCAGCTGTGCTGGACACTGCAGGGGGTCTGGGGACACCGCAGGGGGTCTGAGGACACTGCTGGGGTCAGGGGACACTGAGAGGGATCTGGGGACACTGCAGGGGGTCTGGGGACACCGTGGGGATCTGGGGACACTGCAGGGGGATCAGGGGACACCACGGGGATGTGGGGACACTGTGGGGGTCAGGGGACACCATGGGAATGTGGGGACACTGCAGGGGGTCTGGGGACACTGCAGGGGGTCTGGGGACACCGCAAGGGGTCTGAGGACACTGCAGGGGTTATGGCCACTGTGGGGCTCTGGGGACACCATGGGGGGTCAGGGGACACTGTGGGGACAGACCTGGCGGATGTTCTGTCCCACGTACTCGATGACCATCTCATCAGCGGCGATCGGCTCCATGGCAAACAGCCCCCACTCGTGGATGCGGCTGCGCCCGAACCGCAGCCGCTTCTTACGGAACTGGGGACACAGGGGACACGGGGGACATGTCACCGGGGCTGGGGACACCACAGGGGACACGGGGGGACACAGCCCCCCACTCGTAGATGCGGCTGCGCCCGAACTGCAGCCACTTCTTACGGAACTGAGGGGACAAGGGACACAGAGGGACATGTCACCGGGGCTGGGAACACGTCACTGGGGCTGGGGACACCACAGGGGACACAGGGGGACACGGAGGGACATGGAGGACACATCACTGGGGCTGGGGACATGTGGGGACACGGGGGGACAGGGACATGTCACCAGGAGGACAGGGGACACAGGGGGACACATCACTGGGGCTGGGGACACAGTGGGACAGGGACACATCACTAGGACAGGGGACATGGGAGGACACAGGGGGACAGAAGACCTGTCACCAGGGGTACAGGGGACACAGGGGGACACATCACTGAGGGTGGGGACATGGGGGGACACAGGGGGACATGTCACTCGGGGTGGGGACACAGGGGAATGGGCCACCAGGGGTGGGGACACGGGGGTCACAGGAGGACATATCACTGGGGGTGGGGACAGCACCGGGGACATGGGGGACACAGGGGGACAGGCCAGTAGTGGTGGGGACAGCATGGGGGACACAGGGGAACAGCCCATCGGGGCTGGTGACAAGTGACACAGAGAACACGAGTGGTGCTAAGGACACAGACACGGCACAGGGGACACCGGTGCCACCGTGGTGCCACCGTGGTGCCACCGTGGTGCCACCCGGCCCCACCTTGAGCTGGTTGAGCTTGAGCAGGTCGCTGTCCGGCAGCGCGGCCGAGCCGATGGCGCTCAGCAGGCGCCGCTGCTCCGAGCGCCGCTCCGACAGGACGCGGTTGGGGCCCTGGGACACAGCGGGGACACGGTGATGGGGACGGCGGGGACAGGGGGGTCCCCGGGGCGTGTCCCCAGGCTCACCTGCGTGTCGGGGCCGTCGGGGTCGGGGCGGGGCGCGGGGCAGGGCCGCAGGTACCGCGCCTTCTCGCGCCGGCTGATGGGGTAGTAGCCCTCGCTGCGCGCGCTGCCCGTGCGGTGCTCCCGGGGCTCCGGCCAGCGCCGCCGCCGCCGCGGGCTGCTCGTCCTGGTCAGTGCGGCCGTCAAGGGGACAACGGGGACAGCGGGGGGACGGCGGGGACACCCGGGGGATAATGGAGACACCGAGGGGACAGCAGGGACACCGAAGGGACAACGGGGACAATGGGCAGTGAGGGGACAGCGGGGACACCAAGGGGACAGCAGAGATACCCAGGGGACAACAGGCAGCAAGGGGATGGTGGGGACACCCGGGGGACAGCAGAGATACCCAGGGGACAATGGGCAGTGAGGGGACAACAGAGACACTGAGAAGACAGAGGAGACACCCAGGGGACAGCAGAGATACCAAGGGGATAATGGAGACACCCAGGGGACAACAGACAGTGAGGGAATGGCGGCGACACAGAGGGGACAACCAACACCCAGGGGACAGCAGAGACACCAAGGGGACAGCGGGGGGACAACAGGCAGCAAGGGGACAGCGGAGACACCGAGGGGACGCGAGGGGCACGGCCAGTTGGAACCCGTGGGTGCCAACCTGCAGATTCTTGGGGGATTGGCCACAACGCCCTCCTTGTGTCCCCAATGCCCAGCTCGTGTCACCAACGCCCTTCCCGGTGTCCCTAACACCCTCCTTGTGTCACCAATGCCCATTCTTGTGTCACCAACACCCTACTCGTGTCACCAACACCCTACTCATGTCACCAACATATTCTCTGTGTCCCCAGTGCCATCCCTGTGTCCCCATGTCACTGACACAAAGGATATCGGTGTGGTGCACCCAGTGGGTGTCGTTGAGCCACTGTGCAGCCCCGTCCTGCTGCAGCAGCCACCCCTGCCCGTGTCCCTAACGCCATCCCTGTGTCCCTAATGCCCTGCCCATCTTCCTAATGCCCTGCCCATGTCCCTAGTGCCATTCCCATGTCCCCAGTGCCATCCTGGTGTCACTGACACAAAGGATATCGGTGTGGTGCACCCAGTGGGTGTCGTTCAGCCAGTGTGCAGCCCCGTCCTGCTGCAGCAGCCTCTCGTAGGTGAGGCGCAGGAACTGCGCGTCCTCGGCGTCCAGCCCAGCGCTCCAGATGTCGTACAGGATCGTCATCTGCTCGAACTCGCTGCGCGGGGCGAAGGCGGCCGGGGGGGACACGGGGGACAGCGAGGGGACGGCGCGGGGGCGCAGCCAGCGCCGGGCGGCGTCGCTGTCGCTGTCGCTGTCATTGTCACTGTCGCTGCTGCCTTCATCCTCCTCATCCTCGCTGTCGCTGGAGCTGGAGCTGGAGGGCAGCGGCGGCCGGTGGCGTTTGCGCCGCGGGGGCGGCGGTGGTGGCACCGTGTCCCTGTCCCTGTCCCTGCCCGGTGCTGGCAGCTCGGCCACCACCTCCTCGGGCGCCTCCAGCACCTCTGCGGGCGCGGCCTCCAGGCACAGGGCGTGGCCGGTGGGCGTGGCCGGCGGGGTTTTGGGGGGCCCCGCCCGGGCCGGCATGGCATAGTTGTGCTCCAGCAGCACCGGGGGGTCCCGGGGGGCGGGGGTGACATCGGGGACGTCCTCGCTGTCCTCGTCGCGGGTGAGGGCGATGGCCGCCAGCACCGCCAGGTCCCCGCCCGTCCCCCCCGAGCCCTGGGGAGCCCTGGGGGCGCCCCCCCGGGCCAGCTCCAGCAGCGAGGTGGCCCCCAGGTGCTCGGCGGGGGCGCGGGGGGGGCGGCGGCGCCAGGGGGGGGCGTGGTTGGGGACGTTGGGGACATTGGGGACGGTGGGGGGGTCGCAGGTGCCCCCCCAGCTCTTGACCAGCGAGGCGTGGTCGGCCGGGAGGTTGGAGACCGGCCGGGGGGGGGAGGGGGGGGAGGGGGCGGCCGGGGGGGGTCCCGGCGGCGGGGGAGGGGCGGGGGGGGTTTGGAGGGGGGGAGGGGCTGGGCGGGGCGGGGGGAGGGGAAGGGGGAGGGGAGGAGGGCGGGGCCGGCGGTGGGGGCGGTGGGGGGAGGGGGGATGGGGGGAGGGGCGGGGGGAGGGGGAGGGGCTCCTCGGGCTTGCGGCGTTTTTTGGGGGGCGGCAGGAGGGGGATGGGCGAGGAGGGGCGCGGCGGGGGGGGAGGGGCTGCGGGGAGAGAGAGAGAAAAACGGGGGGAGGGGTCAGTGTGGGGGAACCCCTCGGGACCGAGGGAAACCCCCCAAATTCCAGGGAGGGGGAGGGGAAGGGGGCGGGGCTTACCCGGCTTGGGGGAGGGCGGCCGGGGGGGCTGCGGGGGCTCTTCGGCCTCGTCCTCCGAGGATGAGGAGGAGGAGGAGGAGGAGGACGAGGACGACGATGAAGACGAGGATGAGGAGGATGGGGGGGCCGAGGAGGAGCTGCTGGAGGCGCTGCCCCCTGCCCCCCCCTCGTACAGGGAGAACTTGGAGGAGCCTTCGCTGCCGCCTTCGGCCTCGTCCCCTTCCTCCTCCTCCTCCTCTTCTTCCTCCTCCTCTTCTTCTTCTTCCTCCTCTGTGGGGACACGGCGCTGACATGAGCGGGGCCACCCAGCCTGGGGAGCACCCCCAGCACCCCCCAACCCCTTCTGGAGGTGTCCCCAAACGTCCCCAAGTCCCCCCGATGCTCTGAATCCCCCCCAGTGTCCCCTCCCTGTCCCCTAGGTCCCCAAATGTCCCCAAGTCCCCCCCAGTGTCCTGAATCCCCCCAATGTCCCCAAGTTCCCTCAGTGTCCCCAAGTGTCCCCCAATGTCCCCAAATTCCCCCAATGTCCCCAAACACCCCTTGATGTCCCCAAGCCCCCCCAAATGTCCCCAAACATCCCCCAACGTCCCCAAGTCCCTCTGATGACCCCAAATGCTCCCAGTGTCCCCACACGCCCCCTGCTGTCCCCTGACCGTGTCCCTGCCGAGGCTGTCCCAGACCCCCCCGATGTCCCCAATTCCCCCTGCTGTCCCCAAATGTCCCCTGACCCCTCCCTGTCCCCTGACCGTGTCCCTGCTGGGGCTGTCCCAGATCCCCCCTCAATGTCCCCAAATGTCCCCTGACCGTGGCCCTGCCGGGGCTGTCCCCAATCCCCCCCAGTGTCCCCAATCCCCCCCGATGTCCCCAAATGTCCCCTGACCGTGTCCCTGCCGGGGCTGTCCCCTCCTGTCGCCGTCCCTGCGGCCCGAGGGGGGCGGGGCCTCTCCCTTGCCCCGCCTCCTCCTCCTCCGCCTCCTCTGAGCTTCGGCCTCGCGCTCCTCCTCCTCCTCCTCCTGCGGGGGGGACACGGGGGCGTCAGGGGGGACATTGGGGACATCAGGGGGGATGGGGGACATCAGGGACAGCAGTGGGGACAGCATTGGGGACATCATTGGGCCATTGGGAGGGCCATTGAGAACACTGGGGATACTGTGAGTGACACTGCGGACACTGAGGACATTGCGGGTGACACAGGTAATGCTGGGGGCACTGGGGATGACACTGGGGACACCGGGGTGACACAGGAGGTGACACTGTCCCCACCTTGGCCGAGGATGACTCCTCGGACGCCTCCTCGCCCTGTGGGGGGACTGGGGACACTGGGGACACTGGGGCTGACACTGGGGACACTGGGGCCATTGGGGCTGACATTGGGGACACTGGGGACACTTGGGGCCACTGGGGCTGACACTGGGGCTGACATTGGGGACACTGAGGACACTGGGGACACTGGGGACACTGGGGCCATTGGGGCTGACACTGGGGACACTGGGGACACTGGGGCTGACACTGGGGACACTGGGGCCATTGGGGCTGACATTGGGGACACTGGGGACACTTGGGGACACTGGGGCTGACACTGGGGCTGACATTGGGGACACTGAGGACACTGGGGACACTGGGGACACTGGGGCCATTGGGGCTGACACTGGGGACACTGGGGCCATTGGGGCTGACACTGAGGACACTGGGGACACTTGGGGACACTGGGGACACTGGGGCTGACATTGGGGACACTGGGGACACTGGGGCTGACATTGGGGACACTGAGGACACTGGGGACACTGGGGCTGACATTGGGGACACTGAGGACACTGGGGCCATTGGGGCTGACATTGGGGACACTGAGGACACTGGGGACACTGGGGCTGACATTGGGGACACTGGGGACACTGGGGCCATTGGGGCTGACATTGGGGACACTGAGGACACTGGGGACACTGGGGCTGACATTGGGGACACTGGGGCTGACATTGGGGACACTGAGGACACTGGGGCTGACACTGGGGACACTGGGGCTGACATTGGGGACACTGGGGACACTTGGGGACACTGGGGCTGACATTGGGGACACTGGGGACACTGGGGCTGACACTGGGGACACTGGGGACACTGGGGACACTGGGGCTGACACTGGGGACACTGGGGACACTGGGGACACTGGGGCTGATATTGGGGACACTGGGGACACTGGGGACACTGGGGACACTGGGGCTGATATTGGGGACACTGGGGACACTGGGGACACTGGGGCTGACACTGGGGCTGATATTGGGGACACTGGGGACACTGAGGACACTGGGGCTGACACTGGGGACACTGGGGCTGACATTGGGGACACTGGGGACACTGGGGCCATTGGGGCTGATATTGGGGACACTGGGGACACTGGGGACACTGGGGCTGACACTGGGGCTGACATTGGGGACACTGAGGACACTGGGGCTGACACTGGGGACACTGGGGCTGACATTGGGGACACTGGGGACACTTGGGGACACTGGGGCTGACATTGGGGACACTGGGGCTGACATTGGGGACACTGGGGACACTGGGGCTGACACTGGGGACACTGGGGACACTGGGGACACTGGGGCTGACACTGGGGACACTGGGGCTGACATTGGGGACACTGGGGACACTGGGGCTGACACTGGGGACACTGGGGACACTGAGGACACTGGGGCTGACACTGGGGACACTGGGGCCATTGGGGCTGACATTGGGGACACTGGGGACACTGGGGCTGACACTGGGGACACTGGGGCTGACATTGGGGACACTGAGGACACTGGGGACACTGGGGCTGACATTGGGGACACTGAGGACACTGGGGACACTGGGGCTGACATTGGGGACACTGAGGACACTGGGGACACTGGGGCTGACATTGGGGACACTGAGGACATCGTGGGTGACACAGGTGACACCGAGGATGACACGGGTGACACTGGGGACACGGGGACATTCCCACCTTGGCTGACGAAGACTCCTCGGACGCCTCCTCCCCCTCGCTGTCCAGCCGGAAAAGTTTCCGGCGCTTTCCGGGGCCTTCGGCGCGCGGCGGCTCCTTCTCTGGGGGCACAGAGGGGGGGATTTGGGGTCTTTTTGGGGTTTTTGGAAAGTTTTAGGGGTTTGGGGGGCTTTGAGGAGATTTTGGGAGGATCTGAGGAGTTTTTGAGGGTTTTGAGGGGTACTTGAAAGGGTTTTTTGGGGGGGGTTGGGGCGTTTGAGAGGATCTTGGGGGATTTTGGGGGTGGTTTGAGAGGGTTTGGGGGTTTTCAATGAGTTTTTGGGGGGTGTGAGGGAATTTTGGGGGTATTTGGGGCCTCACCATCCTCATCCTCCTCGGGGGGGGTGGGAGGCCGGGGTCGCTTCTCCTCCCCCCCCTCCCCCATCTCCGATGGTTCTTTCCGCTTCACCTGGGGGGGAAAATGGGGAGAAAATGGAGAAAAATGGGAAAAAAAAGAGAAAAAAATGGAAAGAAAAAAGAAAGAAAATTGAAAAAAAAAAAGAAAAGGAGAAGAACATCCCTGAAACACCCAAAATCCCCCCAAAATTGGGAACCCTGATGAAGGGGAGACTCAGGGATCCCCCAAAATGGGGGTTCTGTCAAAAGAAAGGTCAGGACCCCCCCAAACTCCCCCAGGACCCCCCAAATCCCCCAAGGACCCTCTAAAATCCCCCCAAACCCTCATCAGGACCACTCAAATCCCCCCCTGAACCATCCAGGACCCCCCAAACCCCCCCAGACCCCCCCAAATCGGGGTTACCTTGAAGGAGGGCAGCCTGAGGCCCCCCAATCCCCTCCAGGACCCCCCAAATTCAGGGTTACCTTGAAGGAGAGCAGGCGCAGCGCCCCCCAGGACCCCCCCAGGACCCCCCAAACCCACCCAGGACCCCCAAAACCCCCCGAAATCCCCCCAAATTCGGGGTACCTTGAAGGAGGGCAGCCTGAGCCCCCCCCAAACCCCCCCAGGACCCCCCAAACCCCCCCAAATTCGGGGTTACCTTGAAGGAGGGCAGCCTGAGTGCCCCCCGCAGCCCCGAGCCGCCCCCCCGGGCCCAGTCCACGAGGGAGAGGAGGGCCGGGGGTGGCTCCTTCGGCCTCGCCCGCTCGGGGGCCTCGTCCCGGCCCCGCCCGGCCTGGAACGGCTGCGGGGGGAGAAATTGGGGGGTCAGGGGGGGAAATTGGGGGTCAGGGAGAAGTTCCAATGGGATTTCTGGGGCTCCCAAAGGGGATTTTAGGGAGGATTTCCAATGGGATTCAGAGAGGGTTTTCCATTGGGATTTCTGGATTCAGGAAGAGTTTCCAATGGGATTTCTGGGGCCATCCCAAATGGGATTTGGTTGGATCTCCACTGGGATTTCTGGGGATCCCAAAGGGGATCTGTGGGAGAGTTCCCACTGGGATTTGTGGGTTCAGGAAGAGTTTCCAACAGGAATTTTGGGGACATCCCAAATGGGATTTGGTGGGATCTCCAATGAGATTTGGGGAGGGTTTCCACTGGGATTTTTGGGATGTCCCAAAGGAGATTCAGGGAGAATCTTCAATGGGATTTAAGAGGATCTCCAAAGCGGATTTGGGGACTCCCCATTGGGATTCAGGGAGAAATTCCAATGGGATTTCTGGGAGAGTTTTCAATGGGATTTTTGGGGACATCCCAAAGGGGATTCAGGGAAGGTTTCCATTGGGATTTTGGGGATTCAGGGGAGGATTTTCACCGGGATTTTTAGGATTTTTTGGTGCCCCCACCTTGACCTGCTCCTCCTTGCGCTCCCACAAGGCGTTGAAGGCGCGGAAGGGATTTGGGGGTTCGGGGATGGTTCCCATTGGGATTTTGGGGATTCAGGGGAGGATTTTCACCGGGATTTTTGGCATTTTGGGGATTTTTGGTGCCCCCACCTTGACCTGCTCCTCCTTGCGCTCCCACCAGGCGTCGAAGGCCCGGAAGGCCACGTTCTCCACCATTTTCCTGTTCAGGTCCCTCTGCATGGTGGCCTTCATCTCCTGCACCAGCGCCGCCAGCACCCCCTCCACGGGACCCCCGGGACCCCCCCCGGGGCCCCCCCCGGGCTGCAGGGGGGGAGGGGGCGGCGGCGGCGGGGGAGGGGCGGGCTCGGTGCCCGGGGGTCTCTCCTCGAATTGGGGGGAAAAGGGCGGGAAATGGGGCAGGGGGGGAGGGGTGAAGTGGGGAGGGGGGTGTGGGGGAGGGGGAGGGGCGTAGGGGGGCACCCCAAAAGCTTTGGAGGCCCCTCCCCCCCCCGCGGCCCCTCCCCCGCCGGCCAGGGCCCGCAGGCGGCTCAGCAGCTGCGTCTGCAGCTGGAAGGAGGCCGGGACCCCTCCCCCACCCCCGCCCCAGCGCGCCCCTCCCCCGCCCAGGCGCCCCAAAAGGTCGTAGAGGCCCGGGGGGGGAGGGGAGGCCCCGAAATCGGGGAGGGGCCGCGGGGGGGGCAGGGTGACGGCCATCAGGGGCTGGGGGGGAGGGGGAGGGAAGGAAGGGGGGGGAGGGGGCGGCTCCGGGAAGGGGGAGGGGGGCAGCGGGGGGGGAGGGGCGGCGGGGGGGGCCTCGCTGCTGTCGTCGTCCTCGGAGATTTCCATGTCCTCCCCCGAGGAGGCCTGAAAAGGGGAGAAACGGGCCCAAAATGGGGCTTGGGGGGGGGGGGGGCAGAGACCCCAGAAAATGTCCCCAAATGACCCCAAAATTTCCCCAAATCCCAGCCCGGCAATGTCCCCAAATCCTCCCTGGAATGTCCCCAAATCCCAGCCCTGAAATGTCCCCAAATGACCCCAAAATTTCCCCAAATCCCAGCCCGGAAACGTCCCCAAATCCTCCCTGGAATGTCCCCAAATCCCAGCCCTGAAACGTCCCCAAATGTCCCCAAATCCCAGCCCTGAAATGTCCCCAAATGACCCCAAAATTTCCCCAAATCCCAGCCCGGAAACGTCCCCAAATCCTCCCTGGAATGTCCCCAAATCCCAGTCCTGAAACGTCCCCAAAATGTCCCCAAATCCCAGCCCGGCAATGTCCCCAAATGTCCCCAAAATGTCCCCAAATCCCAGCCCGGCAATGTCCCCAAATGTCCCCAAAATGTCCCCAAATCCCAGCCCGGCAATGTCCCCAAATCCTCCCTGGAATGTCCCCAAATCCCAGCCCTGAAACGTCCCCAAATGTCCCCAAAATGTCCCCAAATCCCAGCCCTGAAATGTCCCCAAATGTCCCCAAAATGTCCCCAAATCCCAGCCCGGCAATGTCCCCAAATCCTCCCTGGAATGTCCCCAAATCCCAGCCCAGAAACGTCCCCAAATGTCCCCAAAATGTCCCCAAATCCCAGCCCGGAAACGTCCCCAAATGTCCCTAAAATGTCCCCAAATGACCCCAGGGTCACAGAGATCCCCCCAAGGTCACAGATCCCCAAATGTCCCCAAATGTCCCCAGATCCCCCCAGGGGTCATAGGTCCACCCTGGGGTCACAGATCCCACCCAAAATGTCCCCAAATCCTCAATGGCGGCACCCAAAGCCCCCCAAAACTTTGACCCTCAGAGCCAAATCCCCCCAAAATCTGCCCCAAATCCCCCCAAATCTGCCCCAGCCCCCCCAAATCACCCCCCAGCCCCCCAAAATTGCCCCTCCCCCACTCACCCTCTCCTGCCCGTTGGCCTGGAGGCGCTGGGGGGAGGGGAGGGGGAGGGGGGGGGCTCCGTCCTGCCCAGCCCCCACCCCCGCCCCCCCCTCCCCCACCGCCTCCGGCTCCTCCTGGGGACCCCCCCCCAATTCCAGGTGAGGGGGGAGGGGCGGCAGCTCCCCCTCCCCCTCCCCCACCGCGGGGGCGGGGCCATCGCTGGGGGCGGGGCTGGGCGGGGTCTGCGGGCGGGGGGCGTGGGCTTCCTCGGGCCCCTCCCCCTCCTCCTCCCCCTCCTCGCGGCGGTGGGCGGGGCCGGGGGCGGGCAGGAAGAAGCTCCCGCGCTGTTCTTTGAGCAGGGCCTCGATCCGCGAGTCGAGGCTGCTGTGCTGGGCGAACGGGACGCTCTCGGGGGGGCCCTCCCCGCCCGGGGGCCCGGGGAACCCCCGCGGGGCGGGGCCGGGCCCGGGGAACCCCCCCCGACAGCCCCGCCCCCCCGCCGGGGTCCTGGGGAGGGGGAGGGGGAAGGGAGGGGGAAGGGCAGGAAAGGGGAGGTGGAGGAGGGGGGAGGGGTGGGGGGGGAGGGGGCGGTGGGGGGGGAGGGGGAGGGTGGCGGCGGGACGGGAAAACTCCGCCCACTCCGGATGGAGAGCCCCGCCCACTCCGGCGGGTAAAGCCCCGCCCACCCCGCCCGGGAGAGCTCCGCCCACCCCGCCCGGGATGGCCCCGCCCACTCCGGCCGTAAGGGCCCCGCCCACCCCGCTGGCCCCGCCCACTCCGTCCGGGGGGCGGCGGGGGGAGGGGAAGGGGTCGGGGGGGAAGGGGAGCCTGGAAGAGAAAAAAAAAGGGAGGGGGGGTCAGTGAGAGGGGAAAAATTGGGGGGATTTCGGTAAAAATGGGGAAAAACAAAAAAATGGGGAAAACCAAAAAAAAAAGGGAAAAAAAACCCAAAAATGAGGAAAAAAACGCCCAAAAGTGGGGGAAATTCATCTAAAATGGGGGATCCCCCAAAAAATGGGAAAGCAAACCCTAAAAATGGGAAAACCCCAAAAATGGGGAAAAAAAACCCAAATGGGGAAAAAAACCTCCAAAAATGGGGAAATCCCCCCAAAAAATGGGGAAAACCCAAAAAATGGGGAAAAAACCTCCCAAAAATGGAAAAACAAACCCAAAAAATGGGGAAATCTCCAGAAATGGGAAAAATCCCCAAAAATGGGGGAACAAACCCCAAAAATCCGGGATTCCGCCCCAAATTCGGGGTCACCCCCAAAATCCCAATTTTTTCCCCCCAAATCCCGATTTTTCTCCCCAATTTGGGATCACCCCCAAAATCCAGATTTTCCCCCCCAAAATCCCAAAATTCCCCCCCCACATTCCCGGTTTTTTCTCACCTGTAGGGGGCGGGGCTTCCGTCGGCGAAGGGGCCGAAGGGGGGCGGGGCCGGCGGTGGGGGCGGGGCGAAGGGGCCGAAGCCGCCCGCCCCTCCCCCCTCCTGGGGGGTCCCGTTCCCGGGGGGCGCCCCCGGCGGGGGGGGAGGGGCGAAGGCGCCCTCGGCCGAGGGGCGGCGCCGGAGGGGCTCGGACGGGGGGGCGGCTGGGGGGAAAATTGGGGGGTCAGGGACCCCAAAAAACCCCAAAACCACCCCCCAAAAACCCCAGAAACCCCAAAATCACCCCAAAAATCACCAGGACACCCCAAAAATCCCCAAATCACCCCAAAAACACCCCCAAAACAACTCAAAAAACCCCAAAAACCACCCCAAAAAATACGGTACAACCCAAAAATACCCAGGGCACCCCAAAAACCCCCGGGACACCCCAAACCCCCCCTCAACCTCCCCAGGACCCCCCAAAACAACCCCAAACCCTCCCACAACCACCCTGAAACCTCCCCAGGACCCCCCAAATCCCCTCAAACCCCCCCAAAACACCTCAGAACAGCCCCAAACTGCTCAAAAACCCCCAAACCACCCCAAAACCTCCCCAAACCCCCCCAAACCCCCCAGGACCCCCCAAACCCCCCCAGGATCCCCAACCCCCCCTTACCGTGTCCCCCCGGTCCCCCGAGGCTTTGCCCCCCCCCGTGGGCACCGTCTGGGGGGTGTAGGAGCCACTGACGATCAGATCGTACAGCTTCATTCTCTGCTGGCCTAAAAACGGCACAAAAACAGCACAAAAACAGTCAAAAATTACCCCAAATCCATCCCAAACACAGCTCGTACAGCTTCATCCTCTGCTGGCCTAAAAACGGCACAAAAACAGTTAAAAACAGCCCAAAAACCACCCCAAAATTATCCCCAAAAACAGAACATTCATCCCAAAAAAAAAAAAAAAAAAAAAAAAATATCCCAAATTCCAAAAACACAGCCCATACAGCTTCATTCTTTGTTGGCCTGGAACACCCCAAAAAACAGTCAAAAACATCCCAAAAACCACCCCAAAATTATCCCAAATTCACCCCAAAAACACAGCCCGTACAGCTTCATTCTTTGTTGGCCTGGAACACCCCAAAAAACAGTCAAAAACATCCCAAAAACCACCCCAAAATTATCCCAAATTCATCCCAAAAACACAGCCCGTACAGCTTCATTCTTTGTTGGCCTGGAACACCCCAAAAAACAGTCAAAAACATCCCAAAAACCACCCCAAAATTATCCCAAATTCATCCCAAAAACACAGCCCGTACAGCTTCATTCTCTGCTGGCCTGAAACAGCACAAAAACAGTTAAAAACAGTCAAAAATTATCCCAAATTCATCCCAAAAACACAGCTCGTACATCTTCATCCTCTGCTGGCCTGAAATACCCCAAAAACACCCCAAAATTATCCCAAATTCATCCCAAAGACAGCTTGTACAGCTTCATCCTCTGCTGGCCTGGAACCCCAAAAATGGCACAAAACCAGTTACAAACACCCCAAAACTCACCCAAAACCATCCCAAAATCACGGGGGTGTGATGCTTCATCCTCTGCTGGCCTGGAACCCCATAAATCCCCCATAACTGACCCCAAGCCCCATATAACTGACCCCAAACCCCCCATAACTGACCCCAAACCCCCATAAATTCTCCATGAACACCCCGAACCCCGCTAAATCCCCCATAACTGACCCCAAACACCCCATAACTGACCCCTGACATCCCGCTGGGCGTGGATGGCCATGCCCATGACGGTGGGACACCCCAAACCCCCATAAATCCCCCATAACTGACCCCAAACCCCAATAAATCCCCCATAAATCCCCCATAACTGACCCTTGACATCCAGCTGGGCATGGATGGCCGTGCCCATGACCGTGGGACACCCCAATAACTGACCCCTAACCCCAATAAATCCCCCATAAATCCCCCATAACTGACCCCAAACCCCCATAAATGCCCCATAACTGACCCTTGACATCCAGCTGGGCATGGATGGCCGTGCCCATGACCGTGGGACACCCCAATAACTGACCCCTAACCCCAATAAATCCCCCATAAATCCCCCATAACTGACCCCAAACCCCCATAAATGCCCCATAACTGACCCCTAACGTCGAGCTGGGCATGGATGGCCGTGCCCATGACCGTGGCGTTGTGCAGGTGTCTCACGGTGTCGCGGGCGCCGCGGGAGGAGCCGAAGGTGACGCGGGCCAGCCCCAGGTGCTTGCGGGTTTTGGGGTGCAGCAGCACCTCCACCTCCTCCACCTCCCCGAACTTGCGGCACATCTCCCGCAGGAAACCCTCGCGGATGTTGTCGTTGAGGCGGGCGAAGGTCACCTCCTTCAGGGGCACCTGCCCCACGTAGAACTCGTCCAGCTGGCCCCAAAAAAACCCCAAAACTGTTAGTGAAACCCCATCGAAATCCCCATAAAAATCGCCATTGAAATCCCCATAAAAATCTCTACTGAAATCGCTATTGAAATCCCCACTGAAATCCCAAATCCATCCCTGTGTATGTTCCTACGCTTCCTTCAGGGGCACCTGCCCCACGTAGAACTCGTCCAGCTGGGCCAAAAAATCCCAAATTTAATCATTGAAATCCTACTGAAATCCCCATAAAAATCCCCACTGAAATTCCCCTTAAAATCCCATTAAAATCGCCATTGAAATCCCAAATCCATCCCTGCATCCATCCCTGAATCCAGTCCATCACCGCCTTCAGGGGCACCTGCCCCACGTAGACCTCATCCAGCTGGGCCAAAAAATCCCAAATTTAATCATTGAAATCGCCATTGAAATCCCCATAAAAATCCCCACTGAAATCCCAAATCCGTTCCTACACCTCCTTAAGGGGCACCTGCCCCACGTAGAACTCATCCAGCTGGGCAAAAAACCCCCAAAATTTATTGCTGAAATCTTAGTGAAATCCCCATTAAAATCACTACTGAAATCCCCATTGAAATCCCCTCTGAAATCCCAAATCCATCCCTGGATCCATCTCTGAATCCATTCCTACACTTCCTTCAGGGGCACCTGCCCCACGTAGAACTCGTCCAGCTGGCCCCAAAAAAACCCCAAAGCTGTTAGTGAAACCCCACTGAAATCCCCACAGAAATTGCCATTGAAATCCCCATTGAAATCCCCATAAAAGTCCCCTTAAAAACCCCTGCTGAAATTGAAATCCCAAATCCATCCCCGGATCCATCTCTGAATTCACCTCCTTCAGGGGCACCTGCCCCACGCAGAACTCAAATTTAATCAGGGAAATCCCAGTGAAATTCCCATTAATTTCGCCATTGAAATCCCCATAAAAATCCCCATTGAAATCCCAAACCCACAAACCCCAATCTCCTAAAACCCCAAACCCCAAACCCTCAGTGCTGACCTTGAACTTGGGCACAGGCAGGGAGAGGTCGCGGTGCTTGGCCCAGATCCTGCGGGGCCGCGGGTCCTGCACGGGGCCGGCGGGGGGGAACCCCGAATCCTGAGACCCCAAAACGTCATCAGAGACCCCAAAAACACACTGATCCACCCCAAAAACATCCTGAGACCCCAAAACCCTCACTGGGGTCACAGCGGGTCCTGCACAGGGCCAGCGGGGGGGAACCCCAAATCCTGCACCCCGAAAACATCATCAGAGACCCCAAAAATGTCATCATAGACCCCAAACCACACTGATCCACCCCAAAAACATCCTGAGACCCCAAAACCCTCACTGGGGTCACAGCGGGTCCTGCACGGGGCCGGCAGGAGGGAACCCCGAATCCTGCACCCCAAAAACGTCATGAGGGACCCCAAAATGTCATCAGGGACCCCAAAAACATCATCAGAGACCCCAAAAACACACTGATCCACCCCAAAACCACAGAGATCCACCCCAAAAACTCAGAGAAAATCCCAAAACCCTCCCTGGGATCACAGCGGGTCCTGCACGGGGCCGGCAGGGGGGAACCCCGAATCCTGCACCCCAAAATGTCATCAGGGACCCCAAAATGTCATCAGGGACCCCAAAACCCTCCCTGGGCTCACAGAGGGTCCTGCACGGGGCCGATCGGGTGGAACCCCAAATCCTGGGACCCCAAAAACGTCATCAGGGACCCCAAAACAGAGAAAAATCTCAAAACACAGAGATCCACCCCAAAACCACCCTGAGACCCCAAAACCACACAGATCCACCCCAAAAATATCCTCAGAGGCCCCAAACCACAGGGACAGTTTGGGGTGACATTTTGGGGCAGTTTTGGGGCAGTTTGGGGTGACATTTTGGGGCAGTTTTGGGGCAGTTTCAGGTGACACTTTGGGGCAGTTTGAGGCGGTTTTGGGGCAGTTTAGAGCCGATTTTAGGGTCACCATAAGGTGATACTTTTAGGCAGTTTTGGGGCAGTTTCAGGTGACATTTTGGGGCAGTTTCAGGTGACACTTTGGGGCAGTTTGAGGCGGTTTTGGGGCAGTCTCAGGTAACATTTTTGGGGCAGTTTAGAGCCGATTTTAGGGTCACCAAGGTAATACTTTTGGGCAGTTTAGAGCCGATTTTAGGGTCACCATAAAGTGATACTTTTGGGCAGTTTAGGGCCAGTTTTAGGTGACATTTTGGGGCAGTTTGGGGCAGTTTAGAGGCAGTTTCATGTGACATTTTGGGCCGGTCTTAGGTCATTTTCATGTGACATTTTGGGGCAATTTGGGGTCACTTTCAGGTGACATTTTGTGGCAGATTTAAGTGACACTTTGTGGCAGTTTAGGGCCAGTTTAGGGGTCACCCTCAGGTGATACTTTTGGGCAGTTTAGGGCCAGTTTCAGGTGACATTTTGGGGCAGTTTTAGGTGACATTTTGGGGCAGTTCTGGGCCAGTTTAGAGTTACTTTCAGGGCAGTTTCAAGTGACATTTTGGGGCAGTTTTGGGGCAGTTTCAGGTGACACTTTGGGACAGTTTGGGGGCAGTTTTAGATGAGATTTTAAGGCAGTTTCATGTGACACTTTGGGGTTGTTTGGGGTCACTTTCAGGTGACAAATTGGGGCAGCTTGGGGCTGCTTTTGGGGCAGTTTGAGGTGACACTTTGGGCCGGTGTGGGGTCACTTTGAGGTGACATTTTGGGGCAGTTTGGGGTCACTTTCAGGTGACACATTGGGGCAGTTTGGGGTGGTTTTGGGGAAAGTTTTAAGTGACACTTTGGGCCAGTCTGGGGTCACTTTCAGGTGACATTATGGGGCAGTTTAGGGCTGGTTTTGGGACAGTTTTAAGTGACATTTTGGGGCAGTTTGGGGCAGTTTTGCAGTAGTCTCAGGTGACACTTTGGGGCAGTTCCAGGTGGCATTTTGGGACAGTTTGAGGCCGGTTTTGGGGCAGTTTCATGTGACACTTTGGGCCGGTGTGGGGTCACTTTCAGGTGACATTTTAGGGCAGCTTGGGGACAGTTTCAGTCGACATTTTGGGACAGTTTTAGGTGACACTTTGGGGCGGTTTTGGTGCAGTTTTACGTGACATTTGGAGACAGTTTCAGGTGACATTCTGGGGCAGTTTAGGGCCGGTTTAGGGGCAGTTTCAGCTGACATTTTGGGGTGGTCTGAGGTCACTTCCAGGTGACACTTTGGAACTGTCTGGGGTCACTTCCAGGTGACGTTTTGGGCCAGTCTGGGGTCACTTTCAGGTGACACTTTGGGGCAGTTTAGGGCCGATTTTGGGGCAGTTTGTGGTCACTTTCAGGTGGCATTTTGGGGCAGTCTGGGGCAGTTTTGGGGAAGTTTTAAGTGACACTTTGGGGCTGCTCTGGGGTCACTTTCAGGTGACATTTTGGGCCAGTTCCAGGTGACATTTTGGGGAAATTTGGGGCCGGTCTGAGGTCACTTTCAGGTGACGCTTTCAGGCAGTTTTGGGGCAGTTTCAGGTGACACTTTGGGGCGGTTCTAGTTGACATTTTGGGGCAGTTTGGGGGCAGTTTCAGGTGACATTTTGGGGCAGTTTTAAGCGACATTTTGGGGCAGTTTGGGGCAGCTTTGCAGCAGTTTCAGGTGACATTTTGGGGCAGCTTGGGGCAGTTTCAGGTGACACTTTGAGCCAGTTTTAGGGCAGTTTTAAGAGACATTTTGGGGCAGTTTGGGCCAGTTTCAGGTGACATTTTGGGGCAGTTTTGGGGCAGTTTTAAGCGACATTTTGGGGCGGTTTTGGGGCACTCACGGGCACGCTGAAGTGCACTCCATCGTATCTGTAGAGCTTCTGCCCTCCCCGGCGCAGGGCGGGGTCCAGCACCAGTTTGTAGCTGCGCCAGGGGATGCTGGGGGTCCTGGGGGCGTCACCCCCCGGCTCGGGCTCCATCCCCCCGAACCATTGACCCTGCAGGGAGGGGCACAGGGTCAGAGTAGACATGCACAGGCACAGCCCAAAATACACCCCAAACCCACCCTAAATCCAGCCCAAAACACACCCCAAAACCTGCACGGATCCATGCCAAAACACACCCCAAAACCTGCATGGATCCGGCCCAGATCCATCCCGAAACCTCCCCAAATCCACCCCCAAACCCACCCTAAATCCCAACCCAAACCCACCCCAAGCCCCCCTAAAATCCCCCCCAAAACTCCTGCCTGGAGACCCCCGAAATGCTGCCCCAGACCCCTCTCAAATCCCCCCTCAAAACCCCCCCCAGAGCCCCTCAGACTCCCCAATTCCCCTCATTTCCTCTCAGTTCCCCTCATATTTCCCCTTAATACCCCCAGAGCCCCTCAGACCCCCCCGGTTCCCCCTCAGCCGCCCCAGACCTCC
This sequence comes from Acrocephalus arundinaceus, assembly GCA_021534815.1. Classification (NCBI taxonomy): domain Eukaryota; kingdom Metazoa; phylum Chordata; class Aves; order Passeriformes; family Sylviidae; genus Acrocephalus; species Acrocephalus arundinaceus. The sequence continues at coordinate 31,721 of JAJEOU010002589.1, read as the reverse complement.
CCAATCCCCTCAGACCCCCCCATTTCCCCTCAGACTCTCCCGGTTTCCCTTCAATCCCCTCAATTCCCCCCATTTCCCCTCAGACCCCCCCCCGATCCCCCCAATTCCCCTCAGGGCCCCCTCAGCCGCCCCCCCATCCCCTCCTCACCCCCCCCCAATTCCCCCTCACGCCTCCCCCGCCCCGCTCTCACCTCCCGCTGCCGCCGCCGCCCCCTCCGCAGGCCGGGAGAGCGGCGGGGGGCGGAGCCGCGCTGCCCGGGCAGGCCCCGGCGGGGTTTTTGGGCTCGATTCCCGAGGTTTTGGGGTTTTGGGGGGTTTTTTGGCGCTTTCCGGGGCTCCCGGAGCCGCCGGCGGCCGCGGCTGTGGGGAGGGGGCGGAGCCAACGCCGGAAGTCGCGTCCGCGCGGGTCTCGCGAGATCGCGGGGCCGCTCCGCACTTTCCACACGCGTCCCCAATCAGCCTCCCCGGGGCCAAAACCGCCCGGAACGGCCCCAAAACGGCAATAAAAAACACGTGGAGAATAAACCCGGGCGGGATTTTTCGCGCTGAGGGCGGGGGGGAAAGAGCAGCCCGCGAGCCGTGGCGAATCTGCCACCGCCGCTTGCCGCCCGCACTTTCGCCACATCGCCTCGTTTCGCCCTTCCCCTCGTTTTTCACCCGTTAATTAACCCATTTCTCGGCTTTAATCCTCAAACTTTTAACTGCCTTGCCAGCGCTGTTCAAGGTTATTTTCCGGCCGGGTTTCCCGAGCGAGGCTGCCGTGACGAATCTGCCGCCCTCGCTCTCCGCCCGCACTTTCGCCACATCGCCCTTCCCCGCCCTCTCCCTCGTTTTTCACCCTTTTTTTAACCCATTTCTCGGCTTTAATCCTGAAAATTTTAACTGGATTTCCAGCGCTATTCCGGGTTCTTTTCGGGTTCAGTTTCCCGAGTGAGGCGGCCGTGACGAATCTGCTGCCCTTGCTCCCCGCCCGCACTCGCCACATCGCCTTTCGCCGCCCTTCCCCTCGTTTTTCACCCTTTTTTAAACCCATTTATCGTCTTTAATCCCCAAACTTTTAACTGCCTTTCCAGCGCTGTTCAGGGTTATTTTCCGGCTGGGTTTCCCGAGTGAGGCGGCCGTGACGAATCTGCCGCCATTGCTCTCCGCCCGCACTTTGGCCACATCGCCCTTCCCCTCGTTTTTCTCCTGTTTATTTAAGTCATTTCTCGGCTTTAATCCTCAAACTTTTAACTGGATTTCCAGCGCTATTTAGCGGTTCTTTTCGGGTTGGGTTTCCCGAGTGAGGCGGCCGTGACGAATCTGCCGGCCTTGCTCTCCACCCGCACTTTCGCCACATCGCCCGTCCGCGCCCTTCCCCTCGTTTGCGGCCGGTTTTTTTAACCCATTTATCGTCTTTAATCCTCAAACTTTTAACTGGATTTCCAGTTCTATTCAGGGTTCTTTTCGGGTTGGGTTTCCCAAACGCGGCGGCCGTGACGAATCTGCCGCCATTGCTCGCCGCCCGCACTTTCGCCACATCGCCCTTCCCCTCGTTTTTCACCCTTTTTTAAACCCATTTCTCGGCTTTAATCCTCAAACTTTTAACTGCCTTGCCAGCGCTGTTCAGGATTATTTTCGGACCGGGTTGCCCGAGCGCCCTGGGCCGTGACGAATCTGCCGGCCTTGCTCTCCGCCCGCACTTTCGCCACATCGCCTTTCCCCGCCCTTCCCCTCGTTTTTCACCCTTTTTTAAACCCATTTATCGTCTTTAATCCTGAAAATTTTAACTGGATTTCCAGCGCTATTCAGGGTTATTTTCCGGCCGGGTTTCCCGAGCGCGGCGGCCGTGACGAATCTGCCGCCATTGCTCGCCGCCCGCACTTTCGCCACATCGCCCTTCCCCTCGTTTTTTCCTGTTTATTTAAGTCATTTCTCGGCTTTAATCCCCAAACTTTTAACTGGATTTCCAGTGCTATTCAGGGTTATGTTTGGGTTGGGTTTCCCGAGCGGGGCGGCCGTGACGAATCTGCCGAGCTTGCTCGCCGCCCGCACTTTCGCCACATCGCCCTTCCCCTCGTTTAATGGTTTAATCAACCCATTTCTGGGCTTTAATCCCCAAACTTTTTAACTCCTTTCCAGTGCTATTCAGGGTTTATTTTGGGCTGGGTTTCCCGAGCGGGGCGGCCGTGACGAATCTGCCGCCCGGGGCCGGGAGGCCGGGGAGGCGGGGCCGGGCGGGCCGGGGGCGGGGCCGGGAGCACGGAGGCGGGGCCGGGAGGGCGGGAGGCGGGGCCGGGGCAGAGCTCTGCGCACGCGCGCCGCCGTTCCCGCCTCCCTCGCGCCCTCCTCTCGCGCATGCGCAGCTGTGGAGGAGCCGGTCCGGCCGTGCCCGCTCCGTTCCCGTTCGCCGCGGTTTTACCGAACCGCTCGGGCCCGGCCCCGCTCTTCCCTCGCCGTTTTGGGCTGAAAAATTCGGGGTTCGGGGCGGCCCTAGAACGAATCGGGGCGCGGCGCCTTTAAGAGGGCGGTGGAGCATCTGACGTCACTTCCTGCGCGCCGCGTCGCGGTTTGGTGACATCACTCCCGCCGTCCGGAGCCGCCACCGCCGGGTCCGGTCGCGCGCTCGCGGCTCATTTGCATATGCAAATGAGGGGGGTTAATGAGGGCCGGGGGGCGTTAATTGGGGCCGTTAATTGCGGTCCGGGGCGAGGGCGGAGGGAGCGGCTCCGGCGTTAATTACCGTTAATTGGGGATGCTAATGAGGACTGGGGGTGTTAATTAGGGGCGTTAATTGGGGGAGTTGATTAGACCAAGGAAAAGATCGTTCGAGAGGGGTTGGGGGTGTTAATTAGCGATTAATTAGGGGGTTAGTGGGAGGCTTAATGAGAATCGAGAAATGGGTTAATTAGGGGATTAATTGGGCGTTAATTAAGAAATAATTAGGGACTAATTAGGGGTCTTAGTGGGGGGTAATGCTGGAGTTAATTGGGACCTTAATGAGGATTGAGAAAAGGGTTGATTAGGGGGCTAATTACACAGTTAATAGGGGATTAATTAAGGATTAATTAGGGATTAATTAGTGGTCTTAGTGGAGGGTAATGGTGGAGTTAATTGAGGCCTTAATGAGAATTGGGAAGGGGATTAATTAGGGGGTTAATTAGGGGGTAATTGGGAGTTAATTAGGGATTTATTAGGATTTTTGTGAGGGCAATGCAGGAGCTAATTGAGGCCTTAATGAGGATTGATAAAAGGGTTAATTGGCGGGTTAATTAGGGAGTGAATTGGGGGTTAATTGGGTGATAATTATTGGGTTAATTGGGGGTTAATTAGGGAGTTGATTGGGTGATAATTGGGTTGATTAAGGGGTTAATTAGGGGGTTAATTAGGACAAGTAGGTGTTAACTAATGGCAATGTGGGGGTTAATTTGTGTTGTTAATTAGCTGATAACGAGGGCTGACGCTGAGCTGTTAATGAGGGAATTGGTGATTAATTGGGTTCATTAATTAGGGGCTGAGCGAGGTTAATGGAGGAGAGTTAATTACACTAATTAGTTATCACTCAGGGCGATAATTGGGGCACTAATGGATGGTTAATTAAGGTTAATCAGGGGCTGCTAATGGGGAAGTGGGGTTAATGAGGAGCTAATGAGGGGTTAATTGGGGTTAACGATGGGAGTGTTGTTAATTAGTGTTATCACTAATTGAGGTGCTAATGAGCGTTTAATTGCAGTTAATTAGAGAATGTTAATTGGAGATTAATTTGGGTTAATTGGGCTAATTGGGGCTGACAGTTAATTACTGTTCTTACTGCTAATTGGGGCACTAATGAGTGGTTAATTAGACTTAATTAGAGGCTGCTAATGGGGATTTGGGTGTTAATTTGGAGTGTTAATTTTAGGAGTTAATTTGGGGGAATTTGGGTTAACGATAGGGCTGTTAATTAGTGTTCTCACATTTAATTGAGGTGCTAATGGATGTTTAATTAGAATTAATTACAGGCTGATGGGGAGGTGGGGTTAATGGGGGATTCATTAGAGGTTAATTGGGGTTAATGAGAGGTTAATTGGGGAAAATGAGAGGTTAATTTGGGTTAATGAGAAGTTAATGAGGCGTTAATTGGACTTAATGGGGCTTAGTGAGGCGTTAATTTGGGTTAATTGGGGTTAATGAGAGGTGAATTTGGGTTAATGAGGTGTTAATTGGGGTTAATGAGGCGTTAATTTGGGTTAATTGGGGTTAACGATGGGGCTGTTGTTAATTAGTGTTCTTACAGATAATTGAGGTACTAATGAGTGTTGAATTAGAATTAATTAGAGGCTGCTGATGGGGAACTGGGGTTAATGAGGGATTCATTAGAGGCTAAATGGGGTTAATTGATGGGTTAATTAGGGTTAATGATGGGAGTGCTGTTAATTAGGGCTGTTATTGCTAATTGAGGTTCTAATGAATGTTTAATTAGGGTTAATTAGAGGCTGTTAACTGGGGATTAATTTGGGTTAATTGGGGCTCACTGGGGGCAGTGTTAATTACTGTTCTTCTAATTGGGGCGCTCTTGAGGGGTTAATTAGGATTAATTAGAGGCTGGTAATGGGGAACTGGGGTTCATTAGGCGTTAATTATGGATTAATTTGGGTTAATGGGGGTCTAATTGGGGTTAATGAGGGGTTAATGAGGGGCTAATTGGGGTTAATGATGGGAGTGTTTTTAATTACTGTTATTGCTAACTGGGACACTATTGAGTGGTTAATTAGGATTAATTAGAGACTGGTAATGGGAATTTGGGGGTTTATTAGGGGTTAATTGGGGTTAATTGGGTTAACGGTGGGGCTGTTGTTAATGACTCTTCCTATTGCAAACTGCGGCACTAATGAGTGGCTAATTAGGCTTAATTACAGGCTGCAGATGAGGATCTGGCATTAATTGGGGTTTAATTTTGGGTTAATTAATTTGGGCTTAGAATAGGCCTGTTAATTAGCTGTGGTCAGTAACGTTAATTGGGTTAATTACATTAATTAGTGGTGTAATTAATTATTCTCATGAATTGTTCTAATTACATTAATTAGTTAATTATTTTAATTGCAGGCATGGCCAAGCACCATGTCATTAACACGAATTGGGTTAATTAACGGCAGTCATTAATTCATTAATCTCGTTAATTGCAGGCATGGCCAAGCATTGTGTCATTAACACGAATTGGGTTAATTAACGGCAGTCATTAATTAATTAATCTCGTTAATTGCAGGCATGGCCAAGCGCCGTGTCATTAACACAAATTGGGTTAATTAATGGCAGTAATTAATTAATTAATCTCGTTAATTGCAGGCATGGCCAAGCGTTGTGTCATTAACACAAATTGGGTTAATTAACGGCAGTCATTAATTAATTAATCTCGTTAATTGCAGGCATGGCCAAGCGTTGTGTCATTAACACGAATTGGGTTAATTAACGGCAGTCATTAATTCATTAATCTCGTTAATTGCAGGCATGGCCAAGCGTTGTGTCATTAACACAAATTGGGTTAATTAACGGCAGTAATTAATTCATTAATCTCGTTAATTGCAGGCACGGCCAAGCGTTGTGTCATTAACACAAATTGGGTTAATTAACGGCAGTAATTAATTCATTAATCTCGTTAATTGCAGGCATGGCCAAGCGTTGTGTCATTAACACAAATTGGGTTAATTAACGGCAGTAATTAATTCATTAATCTCGTTAATTGCAGGCATGGCCAAGCGTTGTGTCATTAACACAAATTGGGTTAATTAACGGCAGTAATTAATTAATTAATCTCGTTAATTGCAGGCATGGCCAAGTGCCGTGTCATTAACACAAATTGGGTTAATTAACGGCAGTAATTAGTTCATTAATCTCGTTAATTGCAGGCATGGCCAAGCGTTGTGTCATTAACACAAATTGGGTTAATTAACGGCAGTAATTAATTAATTAATCTCGTTAATTGCAGGCATGGCCAAGCGCCATGTCATTAACACAAATTGGGTTAATTAACGGCAGTAATTAATTAATTAATCTCGTTAATTGCAGGCATGGCCAAGCGTTGTGTCATTAACACAAATTGGGTTAATTAACGGCAGTAATTAATTAATTAACCTCGTTAATTGCAGGCATGGCCAAGCGTTGTGTCATTAACACAAATTGGGTTAATTAACGGCAGTAATTAGCTAATTAATCTCGTTAATTGCAGGCATGGCCAAGCGTTGTGTCATTAACACAAATTGGGTTAATTAACGGCAGTAATTAATTAATTAATCTCGTTAATTGCAGGCATGGCCAAGCGTTGTGTCATTAACACAAATTGGGTTAATTAACGGCAGTAATTAGCTAATTAATCTCGTTAATTGCAGGCATGGCCAAGCGTTGTGTCATTAACACAGATTGGGTTAATTAACGGCAGTAATTAATTCATTAATCTCGTTAATTGCAGGCATGGCCAAGTGTTGTGTCATTAACACGAATTGGGTTAATTAACGGCAGTCATTAATTCATTAATCTCGTTAATTGCAGGCATGGCCAAGCGTTGTGTCATTAACACGAATTGGGTTAATTAACGGCAGTCATTAATTCATTAATCTCGTTAATTGCAGGCACGGCCAAGCGTTGTGTCATTAACACAAATTGGGTTAATTAACGGCAGTAATTAATTCATTAATCTCGTTAATTGCAGGCACGGCCAAGCGTTGTGTCATTAACACAAATTGGGTTAATTAACGGCAGTAATTAATTCATTAATCTCGTTAATTGCAGGCATGGCCAAGCGTTGTGTCATTAACACAAATTGGGTTAATTAACGGCAGTAATTAATTCATTAATCTCGTTAATTGCAGGCATGGCCAAGCGTTGTGTCATTAACACAAATTGGGTTAATTAACGGCAGTAATTAATTAATTAATCTCGTTAATTGCAGGCATGGCCAAGTGCCGTGTCATTAACACAAATTGGGTTAATTAACGGCAGTAATTAGTTCATTAATCTCGTTAATTGCAGGCATGGCCAAGCGTTGTGTCATTAACACAAATTGGGTTAATTAACGGCAGTAATTAATTAATTAATCTCGTTAATTGCAGGCATGGCCAAGCGCCATGTCATTAACACAAATTGGGTTAATTAACGGCAGTAATTAATTAATTAATCTCGTTAATTGCAGGCATGGCCAAGCGTTGTGTCATTAACACAAATTGGGTTAATTAACGGCAGTAATTAATTAATTAACCTCGTTAATTGCAGGCATGGCCAAGCGTTGTGTCATTAACACAAATTGGGTTAATTAACGGCAGTAATTAGCTAATTAATCTCGTTAATTGCAGGCATGGCCAAGCGTTGTGTCATTAACACAAATTGGGTTAATTAACGGCAGTAATTAATTAATTAATCTCGTTAATTGCAGGCATGGCCAAGCGTTGTGTCATTAACACAAATTGGGTTAATTAACGGCAGTAATTAGCTAATTAATCTCGTTAATTGCAGGCATGGCCAAGCGTTGTGTCATTAACACAGATTGGGTTAATTAACGGCAGTAATTAATTCATTAATCTCGTTAATTGCAGGCATGGCCAAGCGTTGTGTCATTAACACGAATTGGGTTAATTAACGGCAGTCATTAATTCATTAATCTCGTTAATTGCAGGCATGGCCAAGCGTTGTGTCATTAACACGAATTGGGTTAATTAACGGCAGTCATTAATTCATTAATCTCGTTAATTGCAGGCACGGCCAAGTGCCGTGTCATTAACACAAATTGGGTTAATTAACGGCAGTCATTAATTAATTAACCTCGTTAATTGCAGGCATGGCCAAGTGTTGTGTCATTAACACAAATTGGGTTAATTAACGGCAGTCATTAATTAATTAACCTCGTTAATTGCAGGCATGGCCAAGCGTTGTGTCATTAACACAAATTGGGTTAATTAACAGCAGTAATTAATTAATTAATCTCGTTAATTGCAGGCATGGCCAAGTGTTGTGTCATTAACACAAATTGGGTTAATTAACGGCAGTAATTAGCTAATTAATCTCGTTAATTGCAGGCATGGCCAAGCGTTGTGTCATTAACACAAATTGGGTTAATTAACGGCAGTAATTAATTAATTAATCTCGTTAATTGCAGGCATGGCCAAGCGTTGTGTCATTAACACAAATTGGGTTAATTAACGGCAGTAATTAATTAACCTCGTTAATTACAGGCATGGCCAAGTGTTGTGTCATTAACACAAATTGGGTTAATTAACGGCAGTAATTAATTAACCTCGTTAATTGCAGGCATGGCCAAGCGCCGCGTGACCTTCGAGGAGCCCCCGGGGGAGGGGGAGGGGCCGGCGGGGCCTCCCCGGAAACGGGTGAGGGGGAGGGGCCGGGGTCACCTTGGGGTCACTCGGGGTTATCGAGGTCAGTCTGGGGTCACTCGGGGTCACTCGGGGTCACCGAGGCCACTTTGGGGTAATCAGGGTCATCGGGGTCACTGGGGTCACTGTGGGGTCATTGGGGTCACTTTGGGGTCAGCGGGTCACTCAGGGTCACTTGGGGGTCACTGGGGTCATCGGGGTCTCTTTGGGGTCACTTTGGGGTCACCGGGTCACTCAGGGTCACTTTGGGTCATTGGGGTCACTCAGGGTCATTGCGGTCAGTCTGGGGTCATTGGGGTCACTTTGGGGTCATTTGGGTCACTGAGGTCACTCGGGGTCACTTGTGGTCATTGTGGTCACTCGGGGTCACTTTGGGGTCATCGGGGACATTTGGGGTTTCTCAGGTTCAATTTTGGGGTGAATTCAGGTGCAATTTTGGGGTGAATCCAAGGGGTTTTGGGGTTTATTTTGGGGGTGAATTCGGGGGATTTGGGGGTTTATTTTGGGGTGAGTTTGGGGGTTTATTTTGGGGTGAATTCAGCGGGTTTTACGGGTTCATTTTTAGGGTGAATTCGGGGGATTTTGGGGATGAATTTGGGGTTTATTTTGGAGTGAATTCAGTGGTTTGGGGGTTCATTTTTGGGGTGAATTCGGGGGATTTGGGGATTTATTTTGGGACAAATTCAGGGATATTTTGGGATGAATTTCAGGTGCTTTTGGGGGTTTTGGGGAGTTTTTGGGAGATGTTTTGGGGTTTATTTGGCGTACATTTTGCGGTAAATTCAGGAGTTATTTTGGGGGTGAATTTGGGGTGAATTCAGAGGATTTTGGGTACATTTTTGGGGTGAATTTGGGATTTCTTGGGAGATGTTTTGGGGTTTATTTGGGGTGGGTTTGGGCCATATTTTGGGGTTTATTTTGGGGTGAATTCAGCGGTTTTTGGGGTCCCCAGGCCACGGCAGTTGGGATCCCGGGAGCCGCTGTGTGGGGTGAATTTTGGGGTATTTCGGGTACATTTTTGGGGTGAATTCCGGGGATTTTGGGAGGTATTTTTGGGTGAATTCAGGGTATATTTTGGGGTTTATTTTGGGGTGAATTCAGCAGTTTTTGGGTTTCCAGGCCATGGCAGTTGGGGGTCCCGGGAGCCGCTTCCCGGCTCAGCCATCCCTGGACAGCGACGAGGAGGAGGAGGAGGAGGAAGAAGAGGAGAGACCCGAGGGGCCCCCGGTGGAGGGTGAGGAGAGTTCGGGGCATTTTGGGGCATTTGGGGGAATTTGGGGCATTTTGGGGTGATCCTAGGGGGGCTTGGGAGGATTTTTGGGTGGATTTGGGAGGATTTTGCAGAGATTTTGGGGTGGATTTTTGTGATTTTGGGTGATTTTGAGTGCATTTTGGGTAAATTTTGGGTCATTTTGGGATGGATTTCGTGTAATTTTGGGTGGATTTTTGGGTAAATTTTGGGTGATTCCAGGTGAATTTTGGGGTGGATTTTTGTGGTGATTTTTTGGGCCGTTTTTGGGTGAATTTCAGGTGATTTTGTCTGGATTTTTGGGTCATTCTGGGTGAATTTTGGGGTGGATTTTTGGGTGATTTTGGGGTGGATTTTTGGGTAAATTTTGGGTGATTTGGGGTAAATGTTGGATCATTTCAGGTGAATTTTGGGGTGATTTTTCAGGTGGGTTTTGGGAGAATTTTGGGCGATTTTGGGTAATTTTTGGGTGATTTCAGGTGGATATGGGGGTGGATTTTTCGGGGCTCCCTTGCTGGTTTTTTGGGTGAATTCTGCGCGATTTTGGGACATTTCCTGACCCCTCCCCTCTCCCCTCCCCCCAGGTCAGGAGCCGGGCCCCGCCCCGGGGGTGGGGGAGGGGCCGGTGCCCTTCACCCCCTTCAACCTGGAGGAGGAGCTGGGGGAGGGGCGCTTCGACCCCCACGGGCACTTCCTGCCCCTCCCCCACCGCGAGCCGCCCGACCCCTGGCTGGAGGCCATCGAGGGGGTGGGGCAGGGGCAGTGGGAGGAGCTGCAGGGATGGGGAGGGGCTTAATGTGGGGGTGGGGCTTGGGTGAAAAGGGGAGGGGCTTTAAAAGGGGAGGGGCTTGGGATGGAAGGGGAGGGACTTAATGTGGGGGAGGGGCTAAAATTGAAAGGGAGGAGCTTGGGAATGGGGAGGGGCTTCAAAAGGGGAGGGGCTTGGAGTGAGGGAGGGGCTCAGGGGTGTGAAGTTGTGGGTGGGGCTTAACGTGCTGAGGGGGCGGAGCTTTCCAACCCCTCCTCCCCCTAATTTTTCTTTTCTCCCCCTCCCCCCACAGATGCCGATCAAGCCTCGGCCCCTCCCCCCCCGGGACCCTCCCCCCTCCCCCCCCTCGCCGCCGCCCCTCCCCCACCTGCTGGGGGAGCTGCTGCCGCTGCTGCGTCCGGGGGAGACGGTGGGGGGGGCGCTGCGGCGCTGGGGGGGGGAGGGGCGGCCCAAGGGGGGGAGGGGCAGGGGGCGTGGCCGCGCCCCTCCCCCGCCCCCCGAGCTGGAGGCCCTGGTGGCCCTGGCGGACGCGTTGGTGGCCCGGGGGCTCCTGGGGGTGTTCGGGGAGAGCCGAGAGCGCCTCCAGAGGAGACTGGGGGAGCTGGGGGGGAGGGGCAGCCCCTCCCCCACCCCCGACGGAGAGGGGGGGGAGGGGCAGGACGGACAGGAGGACGAGGAGGAAAAGGGGGAGGGGGAGGGGCAGAGACGAGCCCCCCCCGAAGCAGAAGTGGACATGTTTGCCCCGCCCACCGAGGAGGGGAGGGGAAGGAGGGTGAGTGGGGGACGGGCCAAAGGGGGAGGGGCCAGAGGGGGGTTGGGGAGTCTTGGGGGGTGGGGCTTGAGGAGTTGGGGCGGGGTTTGGGGTCCTAAAAGGGGCGGGGTTTGGTGTTTGGGGGCGGGGTTTGGTGTGTGGGGGCGGGGTTTGGTTTGGTGTGTGGGGCGGGGTTTGGTGTGTGGGGCGGGGTTTGGTGTTGGGGCGGGGTTTGGTGTTTGGGGGCGGGGTTTGGTGTTGGGGCGGGGTTTGGTGTGTGGGGGCGGGGTTTGGTGTGTGGGGGCGGGTTTGGTGTTTGGGGCGGGGTTTGTGTGGGGGCGGGTTTGGTGTTGGGGCGGGGTTTGGTGTGGGGGCGGGGTTTGGTGTGTGGGGGCGGGGTTTGGTGTGTGGGGGCGGGGTTTGGTGTGTGGGGGCGGGGTTTGGTGTGTGGGGGCGGGGTTTGGTGTGTGGGGGCGGGGTTTGGTGTGTGGGGGCGGGGTTTGTGTTTGGGGGCGGGGTTTTTGTTTTGGGGCGGGGCTCAGGGGTCCCAGTTGGTTCCTCTGACCCCTCCCCCCCATTTTGCCCCTCCCCCAGCGCTGCCCGAGGTGCTCTGGGAGTATCACTGGGGGGGGGAGGGGGACGCGGACTCCCCCCTGTACGGCCCCTTCAGCAGCGCCCAAATGCAGGTGGGGGAGGGGCTAAAAGGGGTGGGGAGGAGCTAAAGTGGGCGGGGCAGGGATTAAAAAGGGTGGGGCTGTTTTGATTGGATTTTTGGGCGGGGATTTGTGGGAATTTTGGGAGGATTTTTTGGCTGTAATTTGGGGTGATTTGAGGGGGGAGTTTAGGGGGAAATTTTTGGCAATTTTGGGGAAATTTGGAACAATTTGGGCGGTGGATTTGTGGGAAATTTGGGGGGATTTTTAGAGAAATTTTATGGGGATTTGAGGGGGAATTTGGGGAAATTATAGGAGGGAGAAATTGGGCAATTTTGGGGGAGTTTTGTGTGGATTTTTGGGGGGGATCTGTGGGAATTTGAGGGGAATAATTAAATAAATTTGGGGGGATTTGTGGGCGTGGCCTCTCCACGCCCCTCCCCCTGACCCCTCCCTCTCTCCCCTCCCCCTCAGGAGTGGGCGGAGCAGGGATACTTCGCGGGTGGGGGAGGGGCGCGCTGCCGCCGGGTGAACCCGCCCCACCCCCCTGGGCCCTTCTACGACTGCGGCCGCGTGGATTTCCAGCTCTACACCTGAGCCCCTCCCCCGGACACGCCCCCCGGGCCACGCCCCAGCCGGCCACGCCCACACCGGGATCAATAAAAGTCACGCCTAGCCCAAATTTGGGGGTTTTTTTTTCGTTTTTTGGGGTTTCCCTTCCCCTCCACCAATGAGGGGCGGGAAGGTGGGGGAGGGGCCGGTGTGCAGTGGGGGGAGGAGCAGCTCCGCCCCCTTCTCATCCGACTGTGGGGGAGGGGTGGGCGTGGCCTCAGGGTGGGGGGAGCCTGAGGAGAGGGAAAAGAGAAGGGTGGAGGCAGGGCAAAAAACCACCCCCAGACCTTCAAAGTGTCCCCAAGAATCGCCCTGCCCCCTCATTTACATAGCCCCACCCACATTCCAATGGCCCTACCCAAACACCTTCCATTGGCCCCGCCCCTTTGCCCCAAACACCTCCCATTGGCCCCGCCCCTTTGCCCCAAACACCTCCCATTGGCCCCGCCCCTTTGCCCCAAACATCTCCCATTGGCCCCACCCTCTTTGCCCCAAACACCTCCCATTGGCCCCGCCCCTTTGCCCCACCCACACCTGATGCTCCTTTAGCCCCGCCCCCTTTGCCCCGCCCAAACTCGTCGCTGTGGCCCCGCCCCCTTTGCCATTTCCCCCATTTTCCCATTTTTCCCCCCAAACCTGAGCCCATTCCCGCTGTAGCCGTGGTCGTGCTGTGCCGGCAGCGCCCGGAGCCGAGCGGCCGCAGCGGCCTCGGACAGGCCCTGCTTGGGCAGGCGGGGGCTGCGGACCAGTACGGACCAGTATAAACCAGCACGGACCAGTATAAACCAGTACAAATTCACTTAAACTAGTATAAACCAGTATGGAACAGTCATTGCCCCCCCCCCAGTTTATCCCAGTCCCTCGCAGTTTATCCCAGTCCCTCCCAGTTTATCCCAGTCCATCCCAGTTCATCCCATTCCCTCCCAGTCCATCCCAGCCCCTCCCAGTCCATCCCAGTCCCTCCCGGTTTCCCTCACCCCTCACACTGGGCCGGTCTCCGTTTCTCGCCGGGCGCGGGAGGCCGGGGGGGCGCCCTGAGGGGTCAGAAATCGAATCAAACTCCCCAAAATGCCCCAAAACGCCCCAAAAAGGCCGAAAATGCTCCGAAAATGCCCGAAAATGCCCACAAATTCCCCAAATTTCCACCAAATTTCCCCCCTCACCCCCCGGCGCCGCCTCGCGCCGGCTCCATCCGGGAACTTCCGGGAGCGGCACCACAACTCCCGGCGTACCGCGGCAGAGACCGGAAATCCGTTTCTAGAAACTTCCGGTTACGCGACTACAACTCCCGGCCTGCCCCGCGCGGCAGAGACCGGAAATCCGTTTCCGGGAACTTCCGGTTACGCGACCACAACTCCCAGCGTGCCCCGCGCATCAGAGACCGGAAATCCGTTTCCGGAAACTTCCGGTTACGCGACCACAACTCCCGGCGTGCCCCGCGCATCAGAGACCGGAAATCCGTTTCCGGAAACTTCCGGTTGCACGACCACAACTCCCGGCGTGCCCCGCGCATCAGAGACCGGAAATCCGTTTCCGGGAACTTCCGGTTGCGCGACCACAACTCCCGGCGTGCGCCGCGCATCAGAGACCGGAAATCCGTTTCCGGGAACTTCCGGTTGCGCGACCACAACTCCCGGCGTGCCCCGCGCATCAGAGACCGGAAATCCGTTTCCGGGAACTTCCGGTTACGCGACCACAACTCCCAGCGTGCCCCGCGCATCAGAGACCGGAAATCCGTTTCCGGAAACTTCCGGTTGCGCGACCACAACTCCCGGCGTGCCCCGCGCATCAGAGACCGGAAATCCGTTTCCGGGAACTTCCGGTTGCGCGACCACAACTCCCGGCGTGCCCCGCGCATCAGAGACCGGAAATCCGTTTCCGGGAACTTCCGGTTGCGCGACCACAACTCCCAGCGTGCCCCGCGCATCAGAGACCGGAAATCCGTTTCCGGAAACTTCCGGTTGCGCGACCACAACTCCCGGCGTGCCCCGCGCATCAGAGACCGGAAATCCGTTTCCTGGAACTTCCGGTTGCGCGACCACAACTCCCGGCGTGCCCCGCGCATCAGAGACCGGAAATCCGTCTCCGGAAACTTCCGGTTGCGCGACCACAACTCCCGGCGTGCCCCGCGCACCAGAGACCGGAAATCCGTTTCCGGGAACTTCCGGTTGCGCGACCACAACTCCCGGCGTGCCCCGCGCATCAGAGACCGGAAATCCGTTTCCGGAAACTTCCGGTTGCGCGACCACAACTCCCGGCGTGCCCCGCGCATCAGAGACCGGAAATCCGTTTCCGGAAACTTCCGGTTGCGCGACCACAACTCCCGGCGTGCCCCGCGCATCAGAGACCGGAAATCCGTTTCCGGTAACTTCCGGTTGCGCGACCACAACTCCCGGCGTGCCCCGCGCATCAGAGACCGGAAATCCGTTTCCGGAAACTTCCGGTTGCGCGACCACAACTCCCGGCGCGCCCCGCGCACCAGAGACCGGAAATCCGTTTCCGGAAACTTCCGGTTGCGCGACCACAACTCCCGGTGTGCCCCGCGCGGCAGAGACCGGAAATCCGTTTTCGGGAACTTCCGGTTGCGCGACCACAACTCCCGGTGTGCCCCGCGCGGCTGAGACCGGAAATCCGTTTCCGGGAACTTTCGGTTACACGACCACAACTCCCGGCGTGCCCCGCGCCAGAGACCGGAAATTCTTTTCCGGGAACTTCCGGGAGCGGGACCCAAGCTCCCTGTGTGCCCTGCGCGCCAGAAACCGGAAATCATCGCGTAACCAACGACGCGTCCCGTGACGTCACTTCTGCGCGACTCCCGGTTCCGTGTCGCGGTGCCGGGAGCGCGGGAAAATCCTCCGGGGGCCGTGACGTCACGGCGGTACCAGCTCTGTCGTCACTATCGCGACAGGCGGTGACGTCATGTCGTCGGCGGGCGGCGTACGGCGCGCGCGGCAGCTGCTGCACGTGTCGGTGCTGGCGCAGAGCGCGGCCCCGTGCGGGCGGTTCCTGGCGGCCGCCAACGACTTCGGCGAGATCGCGATCTTCGGGTGATGTCGCGACAGGGGCGGGATAAACACCGGGATCAATATCGGGATAAAGATCGGGAGAGACTGGGATAATCAGTGATAATTAGTTTGGGCTAATCAGTGATAATTAGTTTGGGCTAATCAGTGATAATTAGCTTGGGATAATCAGTGATAATTAGTTTGGGATAATCAGTGATAATTAGTTTGGGCTAATCAGTGATAATTAGTTTGGGCTAATCAGTGATAATTAGTTTGGGCTAATCAGTGATAATTAGCTTGGGATAATCAGTGATAATTAGTTTGGGCTGATCAGTGATAATTAATTTGGGTAATCAGTGATAATTAATTTGAGCTAATCAGTGATAATTAATTTGGGCTGATCAGTGATAATTAATTTGGGTAATCAGTGATAATTAATTTGAGCTAATCAGTGATAATTGGGGCAATTAATGATAATTGGGATAATCAGTGATAATTAACACAGAAAAATTAATTGGGGATATTAGTGATAATTAAGAGGGGCTAATAAGTGATAATTAATTGGGGATAAACACCAGGATAAGCGCATTTTTGGGGAAATTAGTGATAAATAATTGGGGATAATTAATTAGTGATAATTGGGATAATCTGTGATAACTAATTCAGGGTAATCAGTGATAATTAATCAGGGCTAATAAGTCATAATTAATTGGGAGTAAATATCAGGAGAAAATGGGATAATTAGTGATAATTAATTTGGGCTAATCTGTGATAATTAATTGGCAATAATAAGTGATAATTGGGGTGATTAATGATAATTGGGATCATCTGTGATAATTAATGCAGGCTAAGTAACGATAATTAGTTTGAGATAATTAGTGATAATTGGGGATAATTAGTAATATTTGGGATAATCAGTGATTATTAATGGAGGATCATCAGTGATAATTAATTGGAGATAATTAGGGATAATTGGAGATAATTAGGGATAATTGGGATCATCAGTGATTATTAGTGCAGGATAATCAGTGATAATTAATCGGGGCTAATCAGTGATAATTAATTGGGGATAAATATCGGGATCAACCAGGATAAATCAGCATAATTAGGGATAATTAATTTGGGATATTCAGCAATAATTAAAGCGGGATGATTAGTGCCAATAATTAAGGATAATTAATGATAATTAATTGGAGATAATAAGTGATAATTGGGGATAATTAATATTAATTGGGATCATCTGTGATAATTAACACAGGATAATCAGTGGCTATTAGCACATTATAGTCAGTGATAATTAATTTGGGCTAATAATTGATAATTAGTTGGGGATAAACACCGGGATAAACTGGGATAATTAGTGATAATTAATTTGGCATAATTAGTGATAATTAATTTGGGATATTCAGCGATAATTAGTTGGAGATAATAAGTGATAATTGGGAATAATTAATTATAACTGGGGTAATCTGTGATAATTAGCACAGGATAATCAGAGGTAATGAACTCAGGGCAATCAGAGATAATTAATTGCGGCTAATAAGTGGTAATTAATTGGGGCTTAATGCCAGGATAATTAGTGATAATTTGGGATAATAAGTGATAATTAATTGGCAATAATTAGTGATAATTGGGGTGATTAATGATAATGGGAAAAACCTGTGATAATTAATGCAGGCTAATTAACGATAATTAATTGGAGATAATTAGCTATAATTATGATAATCTGATAATTAATTGGGGATAAATACCGAGATAAACCGGGATAGACTGGGATAATTAGTGATAATTAGTTTGGGATAATCAGTGATAATTAAGTTGGGATGATTAGTGGTAATTAATTGGAGACAATTAGTGATAATTGGGGATAATTAATGATAATTTGGATCATCTGTGATAATTAGCACAGGATAATCAGTGATGATAATTAATTCAGGGTAATCAGTGATAATTAATTTGGGTAATCAGTGATAATTGTTGGCGATAATAAGTGATAATTAGGATCGTTAATGATAATTGGGATAATCTGTGGTAATTGATTCTGGGTAATCAGTGATAATTAATTTGGGATTAATACCGGGATAATTACCAGGATAAACTGGGATAGACTGGGATAATTAGTGATAATTAGTTTGGGCTAATCAGTGATAATTAGTTTGGGCTAATCAGTGATAATTAGTTTGGGATAATCAGTGATAATTAGTTTGGGCTAATCAGTGATAATTAGTTTGGGCTAATCAGTGATAATTAGTTTGGGATAATCAGTGATAATTAGTTTGGGCTAATCAGTGATAATTAGCTTGGGATAAGCAGTGATAATTAGTTTGGGCTAATCAGTGATAATTAGTTTGGGATAATCAGTGATAATTAGTTTGGGATAATCAGTGATAATTAGCTTGGGATAATCAGTGATAATTAGTTTGGGCTAATCAGTGATAATTAGTTTGGGATAATCAGTGATAATTAGTTTGGGCTAATCAGTGATAATTAGTTTGCGCTAATAAGTGATAATTAGTTTGGGATGATTAGTGATAATTGGGATAATTAATGATAATTGGGATCATCTGTGATGATTAGCACAGGATAATCAGTGGTAATTAATTTGAGATGGTCAGTGATAATTAATCAGGGCTAATAAGTGATAATTAATTGGGCATAAATACCGGGATCAACCAGGATAAATCAGCATAATTAGTGATAATTAATTTGGGGTAATCAGCGATAAATAAATCGGGATGATTAGTGGTAATTATTTTGAGATAATTAACGATAATTAATTGGAGGTACTAAGTGATAATTGGGGATAATTAGTGATAATTCAGCGTAATTAGTGATAATTAATTAGGGATTAATACCAGGATAAACCAGATAGACTGGGCTAATTAGTGATAATTAGTTTAGGATAATCAGTAATAATTAATTGGACATAATTAATGATAATTAATTGGAGATAATAAGTGATAGGGATAATTAATGATAATTGGGATAATCACTGATTATTAATGCAGGGTAATCAGTGATAATTAATTTGGTCTAATAAGTGGTAATAAATTGGGGATAAACACCAGGATAATTAGTGATAATTTGGGAAAATTAGTGATTATTAATTGGTGATAATTAGTGATAATTGGGGTGATTATGGAAATTGGGATAATCTGTGATAATTAATGCAGGCTAATTAATGATAATTAATTGGAGATATTTAGTGGTAGCAGGGGATAATTAGTGATAATTGGGATAATCTGTGGTAATTAATTGGGGATTAATAATGGGAGAAGTACCAGGATAAACGGGGATAGACTGGGCTAATTAGTGATAATTGATTTGGGATAATTAGTGATAATTAATTGGGCTAATAAGTGACAATTAAGTGGGGATAAATACCAGGAAAAATACCGGGATGAACCAGAATAAACTGGGATAATTACTGATAATTAATTTGGGAAAATTAATGATAGTTAATTGGAGATAATTAATGATAGTTGGGATCATCTGTGATAAATAACACACATTATCAATAGTGATTATTTGGGCTAATCAGTGTTAATTAATTGGAGATAATTAATGATAGTTGGGATAATCTGTGATAAATAACACACATTATCAGTAGTGATAATTATTTGGGCTAATCAGTGGTAATTAATTGGAGATAATTAATGATAGTTGGGATCATCTGTGATAAATAACACACATTATCAGTAGTGATAATTATTTGGGCTAATCAGTGGTAATTAATTGGAGATAATTAATGATAGTTGGGATCATCTGTGATAAATAACACACATTATCAGTAGTGATAATTATTTGGGCTAATCAGTGGTAATTAATTGGAGATAATTAATGATAGTTGGGATCATCTGTGATAAATAACACACATTATCAGTAGTGATTATTTGGGCTAATCAGTGTTAATTAATTGGAGATAATTAATGATAGTTGGGATAATCTGTGATAAATAACACACATTATCAGTAGTGATAATTGTTTGGGCTAATCAGTGATAATTAATTGGAGATAATCAGTGATAATTGGGGTGACTAATGATAATTGGGATCATCTGTAATAATTATGTGGGCTAATTAACGATAATTAATTGTAGATAATTAGTGATAATTGGGGATCATCTGTGATAACTAATTCAGGGTAATCAGTGATAATTAATTGGGGATTAATAGTGGGATAAAAACCAGGATGAACCGGGATACATTGGGCTAATTAGTGATAATTAGTTTGGGATAATCAGTGATAATTAAGTTGGGATGATTAGTGATAATTAATTGGAGGTGTTTAGTGATAATTAGGGATAATTAGTGATAATTGGGATCATCTGTGATGATTAGCACAGAATAATCAGTGGTAATTAAATTGGGATAGTCAGTGATAATTAATAAGTGACAATTAATTGGGGATAAATACCGGGATAAACTGGGATAATAAATGATCATTAATTTGGGATAATTAGTGATAATTAATTGGGGATAATTAGTTATAATTGGGGATAATTAATGATAATTGGGATCATTTGTGATAATGCAGGCTAATTAACATCAATTAATTGGAGATAATTAGTGATAACTGGGGATAATTAGTGATAGTTATGATAATCTGTGATAATTAATTCCAGGTAATCAGTGATAATTAATTGGCTATTAATATTGGGATAAATAAGAGGATAAATCGGCACAGACTGGGATTATTAGAGGTAATTAGTTTGGGATAATTAGTGGTAATTAGTTTGGGATGATTAGTGATAATTAATTGGAGACAATTAGTGATAATTAGGGATAATTAATGATAATTGGGATCATCTGTGATACTTAATGCAGAATAATTAGTGATAATTAATAGTAGAATAAATACAAGAATAATTTGTAACAATTAATTTGGGATAATAATTTATTAGGGATAATTAGTGATAATTAATTCGGGATAATGAGCAATAATTAACTGCAGCTGATTAGCAATAATTAACTTGAGCTGATTAGTGATAATTGGTGATAATTAGTGATCATTAACTCGGGATAATTAGTGATAATTAATTCTGAATGATCCGTGATAATTCAGGATACTTAGTGATAATCAGTTGAGGATAATTATCATTAATTAACGGCTAATTAGCAGTACTTACCTTGGGATAATCAGTTGTAATTAACTGTGGATAATTAGTGACAGTTGGGGATAATTAGTGATAATTAATTCAAGATAATCAGTGATTATTTGGGATAATTAGTGATGATTAACTCAGGGTAATGAGTGATAATTAACTCAAAATTATTAGTGATAATTAATTGGGGTTATTAGTGATAATTACATTGGGATAATCAATGATAATTAACTGGGGACAGTCAGTGATAATTAACTGGAGGTAGTGATAATTAACTCAGGATAATTAGCAATAATTAACCAGGCATAATTATCAATAACTAATTCGGGATAATCAATGATAATTGACTGGGCATATTTAGTGATAATTAGTTCAGGATAATCAAAAATTAACTTGGGATAATTAGTGATAATTGAGGATAAATAGGGTTAATTAACCTAGGATCATTAGTGATGGTTAATTGGGAATAATCAGTGATAATTAACTGGGGACAATCAGTGGTAATTAATTCAGGATTATTAGCAATAATTAACCAGAGATAATTATCAATAGCTAATTCAGGATAATCAATAATTAATTTGGGATAATTAGTGGCAATTCAGGATAAATAGGGTTAATTAACCCAGGATCATTAGCGATGGTTAATTGGGAATAATCAGAGATAATTAACTTGCGATAATTAGTGACAATTGGGGATAGTTAGTGATAATTAAGTCATGTTAATTATTTATAACTAATTCAGGATAGTTAGCAACAATTGTGGCTAATAGCATTAATTAATTCTGAGTAATTAGTGACAATTATTTGAGCAAAATTAGTGATCATTCAAGATACTGGGTGATAATTAAATTGGGATAAATAGCGATAATTAACTCGGGATGATTAGTGGTAATTAATTGGGTATAATAAATGATAGTTCAGGATAATCAATGATAATTAATTTGGAATAATTAATGATACTTAACTTGGGATAACTTGTGATAATTAGTGATAATTGACTCAGGACAATCAGTGATAACTCAGAATGATCAGCAATAATTCAGGATAATTAGCAGTAATTAACGGAGGATGATTAACACTAATTATCATTATTAATTACAATTATCATTAATTAAACCCCCAGGCTGTCGGCGGCGCTCAGCGCTGAGGCCAAGGAGGAAAATCGGAGACCGGTGACGGTGTTCAGGGGTGAGGAACTGGGAGGGACTGGGATGGACTGGGAGGGACTGGGAGGGACTGGGATGGACTGGGAGGGACTGGGATATACTGGGAGGGACTGGGATAGACTGGGAGGGACTGGGAGGGACTGGGAGGGACTGGGATGGACTGGGAGGGACTGGGATGAACTGGGAGGGACTGGGAGGGACTGGGAGGGACTGGGATAAACTGGGAGGGACTGGGAGGGACTGGGATGGACTGGGAGGGACTGGGATGGACTGGGATGGACTGGGATGGACTGGGAGGGACTGGGATGGACTGGGAGGGACTGGGATGAACTGGGAGGGACTGGGATGAACTGGGATGAACTGGGATGGACTGGGATGGACTGGGAGGGACTGGGATAGACTGGGTTATACTGGGAATGGACTGGGAGGGACTGGGATGGACTGGGAGGGACTGGGAGGGACTGGGATAGACTGGGAGGGACTGGGAGGGACTGGGAATGGACTGGGAGGGACTGGGAGGGACTGGGATAGACTGGGAGGGACTGGGATAGACTGGGAGGGACTGGGATAGACTGGGAGGGACTGGGATGAACTGGGAGGGACTGGGATGAACTGGGATGAACTGGGATGGACTGGGATGGACTGGGAGGGACTGGGATAGACTGGGTTATACTGGGAATGGACTGGGAGGGACTGGGATGGACTGGGAGGGACTGGGAGGGACTGGGATAGACTGGGAGGGACTGGGAGGGACTGGGAATGGACTGGGAGGGACTGGGATGGACTGGGAATGGACTGGGAGGGACTGGGATGAACTGGGAGGGACTGGGAGGGACTGGGATGGACTGGGAATGGACTGGGAGGGACTGGGATGAACTGGGAGGGACTGGGATGAACTGGGAGGGACTGGGAGGGACTGGGATGGACTGGGTTATACTGGGAATGGACTGGGAGGGACTGGGATGGACTGGGATGGACTGGGAGGACTGGGAGGGACTGGGATGGACTGGGATGGACTGGGAGGGACTGGGAGGGACTGGGATGGACTGGGATGAACTGGGAGGGACTGGGATGAACTGGGAGGACTGGGATGAACTGGGAGGGACTGGGATGGACTGGGAGGGACTGGGATGGACTGGGAGGGACTGGGATGAACTGGGAGGGACTGGGATGGACTGGGAGGGACTGGGATGGACTGGGAGGGACTGGGATGAACTGGGAGGGACTGGGATGGACTGGGAGGGACTGGGATGAACTGGGATGAATTGGGATGGACTGGGAGGGACTGGGATGAACTGGGATGAACTGGTCCACACTGGTTCCTACTGGTCCGTGCCATTTTTTATTGGTTTATACCGGTTTAGACTGGTCTGTACCAGTTTGTACTGATTTATTCTGGTCTATGCTGGTCCATACTGGTCCATACTGGTCCAAACTGGTTTATACTGGCAGCGCACTCGGGCCCCGTTTACTCCCTGGCCTCGACCGAGCGGCTCCTCCTGAGCGGCAGCGACGGCGAAATCCGGGCCTGGGGCTGGGCCGAGCTGGGCCGAAAGGTGGGACCCAAAAACACCAAAATTCACCCCAAAATCATCACAAAATAATCCCAAAATCATCACGAAATCATCACAAAATCATCACAAAATCATCACAAAATCATCACGAAATTATCAAAAAAATTACACCAAAAATCAGCCCAGAAATCCCCCTGAAATCCGGGCCTGGGGCTGGGCCAAGCTGGGCCGAAAGGTGGGACCCAAAATGGATAAAATCATCCCAAAAATCATCATAAAATAATGCCAAAATAATGCCCAAACCACCCCAAAATCACCCCAAAAATAATCCCAAAATAATCAAAAAATCATCACAAAATCATCACAAAATTATCACAAAATTATGAAAAAAACCACTGCAAAATTACAGCAAAATTCACCCCGGAAATCAGTCCCAAATCCGGGCCTGGGGCTGGGCTGAGCTGGGCCGAAAGGTGGGACCCAAAATCACCCAAATTCACCCCAAAAATAATCACAAAAATATCCCAGAATTACCCCAAAATTATCCTGAAATCATAAAAAAATCACCCCAAAAATCACTGCAAAATTACCCCAAAAATCAGCCCAAAAATCAGCCCCAAGCCCAGGCGTGGGGCTGGGACGAGCTGGGCCGAAAGGTGGGACCAAAAATGGTCAAAATCACCCCAAAAATAATCCCAAAATAATCACAAAATCATCACAAAATCATCCAAAAAATCACTGCAAAATTACAGCAAAATTCACCCCAGAAATCATCCCCAAATCCGGGCCTGGGGCTGGGCCGAGCTGGGCCGAAAGGTGGGAACCCAAAAACACCCAAATTCACCCCAAAAATCACCCCAAAATAATCCCAAAATTATCCTAAAAATACAGTGAAATTATAAAAAAAATCACTGCAAAATTACACCAAAATCATTAAAAAAATTACCTCAGAATCACCTCAAAATCACCTCAAAACTCAGCCCCAAATCCGGGCCTGGGGCTGGGCCGAGCTGGGCCGAAAGGTGGGGACCCCAAAAACACCAAAAATCACCCCCAAAATAATGCCAAAAGTATCCCAAAATAATCACAAAATCATCAAAAAAATCACTGCAAAATTACCCCAAAAATCACCCTGAAAATCACCCTGAAATCCAGGCCTGGGCTGGGCCAAGCTGAGCCGCAAGGTGGGACCCCAAAAACCCCAAAAATCACCCCAAAATTAATCCCAAAATAATAGCAAAATATACCCAAAAATCATCCCAAAATTACCCTAAAAATCACCCCAAAAATCAGCCCAAAATCACCCCAAAAATCACCCCAAAGTCGCCCTAAAATCACCCTAAAATCACCCCAAGAATCACCTTAAAATGTCCCAAACCATCACAAAATGACCCAAAATCACCCAAAACTGTTCAAAATCACCCCAAAAATGTCCAAAAATCGCTGAAATTCCCCCAAATCACCCTAAACATCACCCCAAAAATCACCTTAAAATGTCCCAAATCATCACAAAATGCCCCAAAATTCACCCAAGAAACCCCAAACCACCCCAAAATGGCCCAAAGTCTCCCCAAGCCCCCAAAACGTCCCCAAATGTCTGCAAAGGGCCCCAAATTCTCTCCGGGGGATTTTGGGGCCCCCAGTGACCCCCCCTGACCCCCTCTCCCCCCCCCAGGGCTGCCGGGAGCTGTGGACGCGCCGCCCCCCCTGCAGGTAAAGCCAAAATTTGGGGGAAATTCAGGAATTTGGGGGAGTTTTGGGGGTTTGGGATCTCCCCGGGGTTTGGGGGAGTCCGAAAATCCCCAAAAATTCCCCAAATCCAACCCCCCCCTCCCCACCAGGAGCAGCCTGGAGGTACCGGAGATCAATGGGCTGGAGGTGAACCAGAGGGTGAGGCTGCAAGGGACCCCAAAATCGCCCAAATCCTACCCAAAATCCACCCCAAAACCACCCTCAAAATACCCCAAATCAAGCCCTAAACCAGCCCCAAAACCTGCCCCAAAATACCCCAAAACCTGCCCCAAAACCAGCCCCAAAATCTGCCCCAAAATCCCCCGAAGCCCACCCAAAATCTGACCCAAAATCCCTAAAACCTTCCCCAAAATCCAGCCCCAAAATACCCCAAATCCAGCCCAAAACCTGGCCCAAAAATCCACCTAAAAATCCCAAAAATCCTTCCCAAAATCTACCCCAAAATCGCCTGAATCCCACCCAAAATCCAGCCCAAAACCACCCCCAAAATCCAGCCCAAAACCCAGCCCAAAACCTGCCCCAAAATCCACTTCAAAATCCGGAAAATTCATCTCAAAATCTACCCCAAATCCCACTCAAAATCCAGCCCAAAATACCTCAAAACCATCCCCAAAACCTGCCCCAAAACCTGCCCCAAAATCTACCCCAAAATCGCCTGAATCCCACCCAAAATCTGACCCGAAATACCCCAAATCCACCCCAAAACCTGTCCCAAAATGCACCTTAAAATCCCCAAAACCCACCCCCAAATCCACCCCAAAACCTACCCCAAAATCCCTGAAATCCACCCCAAAACCTGCCCCCAAGTCCACCCCAAACTTCTCAAAATCCACCTTAAAATCCCCCAATTCTACCCCAAAACCTGCCCAAAAATCTACCCCAAAATCCCCAAAACCCGCCCCAAAATCAACCCCAAAATCCTCCCCAAAACCTGCCCTGGAGTCTCCCAAATCCACCCCAAAACCTGCCCCAAAATCCGCCCCCAAATCTACCCCAAACCTGACCTGGAAAGTGACCCCAAACCCCACCCCAAAATCCCCCAAACCCACCCCAAAATCCCGAAAACCCACCCCAAATCTACCCCAAAACCTGCCCTAAAACCGACCCCAAAACTGACCTCAAAATCCCCCAAATGCACCCCAAAACCCACCTGAAAATCCTCCCCAAAACCACCCCAAAAATCCCCAAATTCCCGGGATTTCTCCCCAAAAACCCCAAATTCCCGGGATTTCTCCCAATTCCCCCCCAGGACCACTGGGTGGCGCTGGCGGGCGGGGACGGCGCCGTGCGGGTGCTGGACCTGGAGAGCGGCACCTTCACCGTGAGAGAGGGGGAATTTGGGGGGAATTCCGGGGATTTTGGGGGTTTGGGGGGTTTGGGGAATTTGGGGGGAATTCCGGGGATTTTGGGGGTTTGGGGGGTTTGGGGAATTTGGGGGGAATTCCGGGGATTTTGGGGGTTTGGGGAATTTGGGGGGAATTCCGGGGATTTTGGGGGTTTGGGGGGTTTGGGGGGAATTCCGGGGATTTTGGGGGTTTAGGGGGTTTGGGGAATTTGGGGGGAATTCCGGGGATTTTGGGGGTTTGGGGGGTTTGGGGAATTTGGGGGGAATTCCGGGGTTTGGGGGGTTTGGGGAATTTGGGGGGAATTCCGAGGATTTTGGGGGTTTGGGGGGTTTGGGGGGAATTCCGGGGATTTTGGGGGTTTGGGGGGTTTGGGGAATTTGGGGGGAATTCCGGGGGTTTGGGGGGTTTGGGGAATTTGGGGGGAATTCCGAGGATTTTGGGGGTTTGGGGGGTTTAGGGGGTTTGGGGAATTTGGGGGGAATTCTGGGGGATTTAGGGGTTTGGGGGATTTGGGGAAATTTGGGGGTTTTGGGGATTTTGGGGTGAATCTGGGGGATTTTGGGGGTTTGGGAGATTTGGGGGATTTGGGAAAATTTGGGGATTTTGGGGTGAATCTGGGGGATTTTGGGGGTTTGGGAGATTTGGGGGCATTTTTGGGTTTGTGGGGTTTGGGGGATTCAGGGAGGTTTAGGGGATTTGGGGGAAATTCGGGGGGTTTTGGGAAATTTGGGGGATTTTGGGGTTTGGGGAATTCGGGGAGATTTGAGAGATTTGGGGGATTTGGGATTATTTGGGGGATTTGGGGGGTTTGGGGGATTCAGGGAAATCTGGGTGTTTTGGGATGAATCTGGGGGATTTTGGGGGTTTGGGGTGAATCTAGGGGATTTTGGGGATTTGGGAGATTTGGGGATTTGGGGATTTTGGGGTTGCAGGGGGGTTGGGAGGATTTGGGGGCGATTTGGGGGTGATTTTGTGCGATTTGGGGCGATTCTGTGCAATTTTGGGTGTTTGGGGGGGATTTTGTGTGATTGGGGTAAATTTTGGGTGGATTTTGTGTGATTTTGGGTGGATTTTGTGTGATTTTGGGTGGATTTTGTGTGATTTTGGGTGGATTTTGTGTGATTTTGGGTGGATTTTGTGTGATTTTGGGTGGATTTTGGTTGATTTTGGGTGGATTTTGTGTGATTTCTGTCCGTGCCCAGCACGAGCTGCGGGGCCACCAGGACCTGGTGCACGTGGTGGCGCTGCGGGAGCAGCTGCCCCAGGTGCTCTCGGGGGGCGAGGACGGCACCGTGCGCCTCTGGGGTGAGGTTTTAACCAAAATCGCCCAAATTCACCCCAAAAATAAACCTGAGTTATCCCAGTCAGCTTCTGGGGTCAGGAGCGACCTGAAATCCCCAGAATTCACCCCAAAATCCATCCCAGAATTCACCCCTAAATCCCCCCATGTGCCTCTGGGGTGAGGTTTTAACCAAAATCCCCCAAATTGACCCCAAAAATAAACCTGAAATCACCTGGGGTCAGGAGTGACCCAAAATCCCTGGAATTCACCCCAAAATCTGCCCCCAAATCCACCCCTGAATACCTCTAAATCCTCTGTAAATCCCCCCGTGCGCCTCTGGGGTGAGGTTTTAACCAAAACTGCCTGATTTTACCCCAAAAATAAACCTGAAATCCCTGTGAGCGTGTGGGGTGAGAAATGGCCCAAAATCCCCAGAATTCACCCCAAAAATAACCCCAAAATTCACCTCAAAATCCCCCAAATTCACCCCAAAATATCCCAAAATAACCCCAAAAATCCCAAATATCCCAAATGAACCCAAAATATCCCGAATTTTCCCAAAATCCCCGGAATTCACCCCAAATCCCCCCCAGATCTCCGGACGGGCTCCCAGGTGCAGCTGATTGAGGTGCACAAATACCAGGTGGGGACTGGGATGGACTGGGAGGGACTGGGAGGGAACTGGGATGGACTGGGAGGGACTGGGATAAACTGGGAGGGACTGGGACGGACTGGGACGGACTGGGACAAACTGGGAGGGACTGGGAGGGAACTGGGATGGACTGGGAGGGACTGGGATAAACTGGGAGGGACTGGGACAAACTGGGAGGGACTGGGACAAGCTGGGAGGGACTGGGAGGGAACTGGGAGGGACTGGGAGGGACTGGGACAAACTGGGAGGGAACTGGGATGGACTGGGAGGGACTGGGACAGACTGGGACAGACTGAGATGGACTCACACTGGTCTGTACTGGTTTGTACTGGGCCTTACTGGTCTGTACTGGTTTATACCAGTCCATACCAGTACAAACTGGTCCATACTGGTCCATAATCATCCGTACTGGTTTATACTGGTCCGTACTGGTTTATACCGGTCCATACCAGTACAAACTGGTCCTTGCTGGTCTGTAATGGTCCGTACTGGTCCGTACTGGTTTATACTGGTCTGCACTGGTTTATACTGGTCCATACCAGTACAAACTGGTCCATGCTGGTCCAGACTGGTCCTTACTGGTCCTTACTGGTCCCAGGAGTGCAGCCGCCCCCAGCTGGGCAAGTGGATTCGCTGTTTGGCCACCGAGAGCGACTGGATGGTGAGGGGGAGGGGCCACAGGGGGCGGGGCCACAGGGGCGGGGCCAAATGGGAACTAAAGAGCAGGAGTTAAAGGGGAAGGGACAAAAGGAGGCGGGGCTAAAGGGGTGGGAGGGGACAAATGGGAGGGACAAATGTGGGGGCGGGGCTAAAGGGAGGGGAGGGGCCAAGGGGGAGGGAGGGGCTAAAGGGGAGGGGCCAGAGAGGGGGGAGGGGCTGGGGCAAAGGGGGAGGGGCTAAAGGTAATGGGGTGGGAGTGGTCAAAGGGGAGGGGCTAAAGGGGAGGGGCTAAAGGGGATGGGGGTGGTCACAGGAACGGGAGGGGCTGGAATGGGGTAAAGAAAAGGGGGCGGGGCCACAACAAAAGGGGCGGGGCCAAGGGCAGGGGGCGTGTCCTGCCCCCCTGACCCCGCCCCCCGGGCAGGTGTGCGGGGGCGGCCCCGCCCTGACCCTGTGGCACCTGCGCTCGGTGACCCCGACCACGGTGTTCCCGCTGGCCCCGCCCCAGCACCACGCCCTCTTCCACCAGGACCTGGTGAGTGAAAACCAGTACGGACCAGTATGGGCCAGTATGGGCCAGTATGGACCAGTATAGACCAGTATAGACCAGTATGGACCAGTATAGACCAGTATGGACCAGTACAGACCAGTATAGACCAGTGTAGAGCTGCACAAACCAGTATAGACCAGTACAGAGCAGCACCACGCCCTCTTCCACCAGGACCTGGTGAGTGCAAACCAGTACGGACCAGTATGGGCCAGTATGGGCCAGTATGGACCAGTACAGACCAGTACAGACCAGTATAGACCAGTGTAGAGCTGCACAAACCAGTATAGACCAGTATAGACCAGTACAGAGCAGCACCACGCCCTCTTCCACCAGGACCTGGTGAGTGAAAACCAGTACGGACCAGTACGGACCAGTATGGGCCAGTATGGACCAGTATAGACCAGTATAGACCAGTATGGACCAGTATAGACCAGTATGGACCAGTACAGACCAGTATAGACCAGTGTAGAGCTGCACAAACCAGTATAGACCAGTACAGAGCAGCACCACGCCCTCTTCCACCAGGACCTGGTGAGTGCAAACCAGTACGGACCAGTATGGACCAGTATGGGCCAGTATGGACCAGTACAGACTAGTACAGACCAGTATAGACCAGTGTAGAGCTGCACAAACCAGTATAGACCAGTATAGACCAGTACAGACCAGTATAGACCAGTGTAGAGCTGCACAAACCAGTATAGACCAGTATAGACCAGTACAGAGCAGCACCACGCCCTCTTCCACCAGGACCTGGTGAGTGAAAACCAGTATCGACCAGTATAGACCAGTATGGACCAGCTCAGACCAGTATAGAACAGTGTAGAGCTGCACAAACCAGTATAGACCAGTACAGACCAGTACAGAGCAGCACCACGCCCTCTTCCACCAGGACCTGGTGAGTGAAAACCAGTATGGACCAGTATAGACCAGTATAGACCAGTATGGACCAGTACAGACCAGTATAGAACAGTGTAGAGCTGCACAAACCAGTATAGACCAGTATAAATGAGTACAGACCAGTATAAACCACTGTAAATCAGTACAGACCAGTGCAGACCAGTTTAGACCAGTTTAATCCGCACATTTTCCAGATCCATTCCCAGTTTGGGACTGGGATGGTTCCAATCCGCTCCCAGTACCTCCCAGTTCACCCCAGTCCATCCCAGTCCCCCCCAGTCCCTCCCAGTTCCCCCCAGTTCCCCCCAGTCCCCCCCAGCTCACCCCAGTTCCCCCCCAGTCCCCCCAGTCCCCCCCAGTCCCCCCAGCTCACCCCAGTCCCCCCCAGTTCACCCAGTCCCCCCCAGTCCCTCCAGTCCCTCCCAGTCCCCCCCAGTCCCCCCCAGCTCACCCCAGTCCCCCCCAGTTCACCCCAGTCCCCCCCAGTCCCTCCCAGTCCCTCCCAGTCCCTCCCAGTCCCCCCCAGTTCACCCCAGTCCCCCCCAGTTCCCCCCAGTCCCCCCAGTCCCCCCAGTCCCCCCCAGTCCCCCCAGCTCACCCCAGTTCCCCCCAGTCCCCCCAGTCCCTCCAGTTCACCCCAGTTTCCCCCATTCCCCCCAGTCCCTCCCAGCTCACCCCAGTTCCCCCCCAGTCCCCCCCAGTCCCCCCCAGCTCACCCCAGTTTCCCCAGGTGCTGTCGGGCGGGGTCGGCCCCGCCCTTCACCTGCTGCAGCTGAGCGGGGACGTGCGGGGGAGGGTCCCGGTGTCCCCCCCGGCCCTGCGGAGCCTCTGCCTGCACCCGCGGTCACCTGAGCACCAGGTAAGGGAGAAATTAACCAAAATCACCTGAAATTAACCCAAAATCTGCCCCAAATACACCTGAAATTACCTGAGTGTCAGGGAAATAAAATAACCCAAATGTGCCAAAATTCACTCAAAATTCACACAAAATCCATCCCCATTGCACCCGCGGTCACCTGAGCACCAGGTAAGGGAGAAATTAACCAAAACTGACTGAAATTAACCCAAAATCTGCCCCAAATACACCTGAAATTACCTGAGTGTCAGGGAAATAAAATAACCCAAATCTGCCCAAATTCACCCCAAAATTCACCCAAAATTCACACAAAATCCATCCTCATTGCACCTGCGGTCACCTGAGCACCAGGTAAGGGAGAAATTAACCAAAATCACCTGAAATTAACCCAAAAATCAACCGAAATAAACCCGAAATTAACTGAGCGTCAGGGAAATAAAATAACCCAAATCCACCCAAATTCACCCAAAATTCACACAAAATCCATCCCCATTGCACCCCCGGTCACCTGAGCACCAGGTAAGGGAGAAATTAACCAAAAACTGGACTGCGACAACTGCGAAT